>VXBC01012962.1:318297-351788 GCA_013399945.1 Ploceus nigricollis
AAATGCGATTTTAGATCTGCTGTAAGCGCCGGCTGTTCGCGGTGGGGTCACTCCGCCTCTTTAGCGCTCTCTTCTCCCGGTCTCTGGGTGGGGCGGGGGGCGCTGTTGTTTCCCTGCCGCGGCCGCAGGGGCTTCTCCCAGCCGCGTCCAAGATGGCGGCGGGCAGGCAGCTCCGTCTGTGCGCGGCGCCCAGTGGCCTCGCTGGAGAGACGGGGGCGTTTCTCTCCGGTGTTACTGTCCTTTTCCCGTGTCTTATGTTCCCAGCTGGAGGCCCGGAGCGTTGTGCAGCAGGGGTGTCGAAAGCTTCACCCTGAGGAAATAGCCCCTCACCTCAGCCGCTGGGCCTGGCCGGGCCGGTCCTATCGGCACAGCAGCCTCGGCCGCAGCAGAAGCGCAGGACTGGGAGGTTTTCATGCCTCAGAGGCGCGGTGAGACCCTGTGCTGGAGCTAGGGCGTGACACCACGCGTCTGCCACTCTTGAGGGAAGACGTGTACCTATCACTATCTGTTTGGGTGACACACGTGGCAGTGAGGCCTTTGGGAATGCACAGAGTGAATTTGCAGTGGGGGAGAAGGTGCATTGTTATACATGTGAGGTTGGTGTCTCTCAAGTGGAGGTTACACTGGGAAATGAGTCCGTGGAACCAGTGCTGACAGAAGCTGTGATACCAGGTGTGCCATGTGATGATGCTCCCATGAACTGGGTGTCATCTGTCCAGGAATGGTAGTCTGAAAGTCATCTTGGATAAAGTGTTGGAAGCAAAAGCGTGTAGTACAGTCTGTTCACTGAAGAACTCCCTTAGCTTTTTAGAATAAAAACCTGTATGCACCCACGTGCCGTTCTCAACTGCTCATTTCACCACCTGATCAACACGTCACACTGGGTTTGAAGTGGTTGAAGACATCATTATCTGCCACAACAGTATAACCGATCTTGGTAGTGTAATAGGGCCAGTCTCTAAGGGACTGACTAACAGCCTAACTAAAAATAGTAACATTTGTTATGGCTCTTACACAGTCGTAACATACACTGTTCTTTATTGTTAAAACTCCCTAAAGACACCTTGAAAGTCTGGAGGTGGTTGTTTTGTTGAACTATGGCTACAGCATCAACTAAGTTTATTTTCGAGGGAGAAATGGAACGTTAGAAGTACTGGGTCAAAACCTTTTCCAGCAATAGTGATTGTTTCCAGAAGACATGTGAGGAGGAACCAAAGGCTTCTGTGTAATTACTAATCTTTCAGAGTTGCATAGCCTTTTGACTAGTGCATTGAAAATGGGTTTATAGAAATCAGTGATTTATGAGCATGAGTCTCTGTTCATATTTCTCAGAACCACCCAAACCACAGTAAATATAAAGCTTGATCACTGCTGTGAGCAAAAGCCCACATGTTGACTTCTGTGGGGGTTAGGTATGTACATCAAAGAGCACAATCAAACCTAAGAACTCAGAAAGATAAACAGCAGTTAGTGGTGCTTTCTTACTACAGTGGACCTTGTAGGATTTTAATTTTACCTCCCTAACTGGGCTTCTGCTGTACATGCATTACTCTTCTGGGAAAAAAAGTCAGCTAATTTCTATTTCTCGTATTTCCAATTCACTATTGCACAACCAAGCAGACAGACTTTCTCGTAATTCATGCTGTAGAGCGTCCTACCCACTAAAATGAATGGGAACTCTAACAAAGCTAAGACGTAAGCATGGCAAAATCTACCATGATATAAATGAGAAAAGATCTATGAGTCCTACTGTTATGGTATCTATGAGTCTTCAGCCTTTCATCATTAAAATATGGGCAGTTTTTATTTGTTCTAAATACAGAATGTATTTTGAAAAAGATATTACGAGTAGAAAACAAACAGCTCACAGTACATATTCTCCCTTTCATCTTTGTCCAGAACTCCCACTGTTTTCTGTGCAGGAAAAACCAATACAATATGGTCCAATGTCTGTAAATGATAAAGCAAAAAAAGTATTCCATTAATTTATTTCTGCTTTAATCTGGGTATGTATTTGAGGCTCTTCAAGTTGTTTCATTTATACATGCAGTGCATATAAATACCAACATTTGGATACTGCAGTGTTGCTTGAGCATGTTGAACAGTTTAGAAAACAATTTCTATACTAGAAAAAAAGCTTCTTATAATAAACTATGACAAGACACAGAATATAGTTCTTGTGAAAGTGTATTTGTGTTAATAAACAGAAATTACATAAATACGTAGGCACTAAAGTTCAACAGCTGACTCATCGGATGAAGGAATGCCCTGTTCTACAGGAGAACACATCAGAAAGACTTTGAAACAGAGAGCTGTACTCTGATTCCTGCAGCCACTGTCAGCTTTGCTAGCATGACTGGTAGAACTGGGTAAAGTTAACATCAGAAGTGTGTGGTGGTCCATCCACCCTGAGTGAAAAATTGTGTCCCTAAAGACTGCAATGTTTACTGAGCTGTGGTAGTTTAAAGTATTCCTCCTAAGCACACCAAAGTGCTAGCATTCAATTATCATGTAAGATACCTTTGTTGATAGTTTATAGTCTTTTTTTTTTTTTTTGTTCCTGGGCAAGGAACCAGAAATGCTAAAATACAGATGTGTGGTTTCTGCCACCTTGATATGGAAGCAGAAATTTCTGGGAGAGTGTCAGTCTGGTTAGTTAGAAGCTGTAACCTTTTCAACTGCTGGTACTCACTAGAGATTATCTGCCTGACAGACTACAAAAGCAATAATCCATTGTTTGAACCACCTTGTCTCTCCTGCAGGGAATTACCTCTTCTGTGGGACATGGATCAAATCCAAGTGATGTTGCACTCAAATGAGAATTTTTTGTGGGGTCAATTTCTCAGGATCCAGGAGCACATAAACTCTCTTAAATCGGCACTGAGATTTCTGTCATGAATGTGCCTTAGGTTACTTTTTTTTGCTTTTTTTTGCATTTTACCAAATGTTGTACCTTGTTAATTGGTAGGAGATAAACCAAGCAAAGGAAGAAATGGGGATAGAGGAAGCTGTTGTTTAATCCAATCAACTCTTCTGCTAGTAGAGGCTTACTCCTAGTAGCTTGTTTATTAGTATTTTTCAAATTATTTTTAAATAACTTTAAAAATTCCCCTGAAAATTTTGCACAGGCTCTGCTCTTCACTGCCAACAAGGTTTTCTGGTATTCAGTCTTCTATCCCCGCCTCTTTTCATTTATTCCTACTTGTTCCCATATGTATAAGCCCAAGTATTTCCTTTCCATCTTTAAGGTTTGCATTACTTAAGCATTTGCTGGGTGGAGACATGCGTCCATCTACCTCTGCTTTAACAAAACTGGATGTATTAAGCTCTTTTAACCTTTCTCTATAAAACCACTCTTCCAGATAATGCTTGTTGCTGTTCCTCAAATTGCTTCATTTGCCTCGATGTTAAGATGGATGACAGAGAAACAATGCTCATACTGCTATTGAGTCTGCTAGGGAAAAGTTGTCCTTTTGGAAATGTTTCAATAAGCATTTTGAGCTGCCAAAATGACTTTGCATCAATTCGGGGCTCTCCATCACTTGGCTATGTTTTTGAGCACCCTAGAGCAGGGTTTACTAGCCGGTGGATCTGTGGTGTGTCTTTTACTTGCCAATATTGGACCTGTGTGCTGAAGGCAGCCCTGCATTGAGGACCAGTGGCTCAGGACTCCCCCCCTGCTTCATTTTCCTTGCCAGCTTCAAGTCATTGGAGAGCTTTGTTTCCAACACTTTGTTTCCAACACTGGTGGCGTTGTGAAACTTGTGCATGATGAAAACAGAGGAGATATGGTATATTGGAATTTTAATATCCAGGATTGTCTACAAGATTTATTTTCAGTGAACCCTGGTTACTTTTTAGTCAATGATTTTATTTTCTAGAGTGGTAAACTGAGGGGGGGTGTTATTATTTGTTCTACTTTGATTTTCTGTTTGCTTAATCACTCATGATCATGCACCTAAATTAAAATCCAAGATATGTCATATGATTTTTATTAACCCCATGAGAAAAAAAAAAAATCCCTAATTTCTTTAAGAATTTTACATTTTAGGAATTAAATGTAACGATCCAGAAGTTACTTTCTTGGAGAAAGGGATGATGACCTTTTGATTGGGCCATAATCTGATACGCACTTGCCTGATGAGAACCCACTTTCACTTTGCCTTGATAAAAGCCATGGCTGATTTTGGTTTGCCACATCTCTCTAATAAAATAACAGTAAATAAAAGATGCAGTATTTTTCTGGCAGTAGAGCTACCTGTAGTACCCCTGTTGTGAACTGGGATGTGAACTGTTGCTGTGGATACACACCTGGAAAGATGCATGAAATAAGCATTTGCCTCATTTATTTGACCACCAATTCAAGTTTCCCTACTGGTACATCAGTGTCTTCCAAATGCTCTGTTCTTGTCCCTCTCTCCTGTAGTGATCCTAGCACCAGGCAGAGTGGGCTGGACTGATCAGGGATGACCTAAGTAGTTGTATCCGGCATGTAGGTTTGATATATAAAAAGGTGAAGGCATGGATGAGGCTGGCTAGAAATGGATGTTGTGTGGCTGTAGTACAGTGGCTGTTACTTGACCTAATGCATTTGCAGCATCCTCATGGCCTATCCCATGTGGTGCTGTGCACTGGGTCATTGTGTGTTTGGGAGATAGAACACAAAGAACTCTATCCCGCCTCAAAACCTGACTGACATAGCAGAAAACTTCAGCACCAGGTTAGCTTTGTGCATACGACTACTGTCAGTGAAGGGAACTGCTCTGGCTGTGTGTTTGTTAGATGCCTCGTTAATATGAGCCAGACTTTCCAGATTCACTCCCCAAGGGTGCAGCAATACAGCCCCCTTTGCTGTCAGCACAGTATTATTGCCTCTCCCAATGTTTGGCAGCCTGGCACAATTTCACGTGTAGTGGATAGGTATTTTGGTGTGATGGCAAGGTGTGTGATATTTATTCCACCCATACTCCACATTGATTCAGCAAAGCTGGAACTTTCTAACACAGTCCTCCTCTCTATCACAGTTTGGTAGAAATCCAAGACTGGTGACATGGTACCATAGTGTGGTACCCACAAAATCATGCTAGATAGATGCTAATTGTATGGTAAAACCTGTGTATTGAATTTTCTGCCATAAGAGCAGGCATCTTGTGCTAAAACATCCATGACTACAGAAGTAATCCACTGATGCAATAGAAAAACAGAGAAAGGAGAAAGAAAAAGAAAATAAATGGGCCTGAACAGAATGCTGATAAACCAAATATCTTGTTCAGCCCAAAGATACACAGAACTGCATCTTTAAGTTCCTAAAGCTTTTCTGGGTGTTGAAACTTCACTGGAAACCTGTTCTTTCAGTAAAATTGGATTCTACCAAAATAGTGATACACTCAACTATGTGCTATATTTTCTGATGAGCACGTCCAACAGCAGTGCAATGATGCGCCAGTACCAAAGGGTTTCTGTGCTTGGGTGAAAAGATGTTAGTTCATACTCAAACTGAAGTGCAACTCATTTTCATGGAGAGTTTAAAATCACCAACACACTTGATCATTTATCCAGTTGTCTCCATGCAGATTCAGAAGCTCAGCCACAGATACCTCCATCTGAAATTCATGGCCAGAGTTTATCAGTCCCAGATTACCTGCCAATGCTCGTGGAACCTGTATCATAGGAGGGCATTTTTTTATGGGGACGGTTGATTGCAATTTGCAAGCTGAACAGAACAATAGATGAAGTGTGCAAAGAGGGCACACATCAAATGCCGTGGATTCTATTTGCTGCCTGAGGCCCTCATCCTCAAAGGAGACCAAAGTCAGAGACATCTGTTCATGAAGATTACCTTGCAGGATGAGGTAGGATGAAATTCTGATGGTAGAATTTGATTAAATGCCTTAAAAATTGAAAATGGTTCAATCTGTTTTTTACTGCTTTCTGTGCATGTGTTGTGTCTTCTGCTCTGTGTTTTTAAAGTCTCACTTCTGGAGGAGTTTGATGATTGCCTCATTCTTATTGCCCTCTAGACAACACTAAATATTTTCTCCATCCTAACTGAGTCATATGTTCTATAACCTGAAGTATAAGTAAGGGGATGTCTAGACTTTCCTGTCCTTTCAGGTAGCCTACGTTATCATTAGTACTGGTATTCTGTGTACAGGATCTCAGATATGCACTTCTCTTTTGCTCTGCTATTGTCTCATTTTTGTTTCTGGGTTGGATTGTATAAATGATGGCTCTTCACTCTTGTCTGACTTCCCCTCTGCTGCTGTGGGTAAGCATCTCTTTCACTTCTGCATGTTATAATAGAAAAAAACAGAAAAGATGAGACCAAATGCTAGGGTAGACTCTCATGGTACAGCCTTGTATGTTTGGAAAGATCGTCCCTTGTTAGAGAGATATCCCAAGATATTCTCTTGCTGTGAACTGATCAACATCACTTTAACATGTCTCCAAGTGCTTATTACCTCATCTCTCACACTGGCAAATAAAGGCTCCCAAGAAGCACTACAGAAATATTTATGGGTGAAGGTTAGCCCCAGTACAGACTGTACCAGTATGAACATTCAAGGCTCTGTTCCCTCAGCTTCCATGTTTGTTTGTGATCTCTTCACCTTCTTTTAAAGTGTGCTGTGCAGTCCTTTTTGTGCTATGAGGCTCCAGGGGAAGGAGTGAGGTCTGAGGAGATGAGATGTAGAGCTCATGGGTGTTGTTTCCTCCCTTTCACCCTTCAGAGGTGACACCAGGCTGGGCAGAAAAAAAAAAGGGCAGAAAAAGAGAGAAGTGGCACCAGCTGAGCAGGACAGGACCAACACAGCTCCTGCATGATTCTTAAGTAAGAGCATGGGGCTGAGCAAATGGGATATAGCCAGGAATTTGCTGCAGTTCCACCTGCAGTGCCACCTCATCGTAACAGGGCTAGCATGTTTTAGTCTCCTGCAAAATTTTATCTAGTGTCTATCAAATCCCAGTCTGCATAAGACGAAAGTATGAGACATCCCAGTCTTTTGTTATACAACAGAGTACAAAAAGATTCAAAAGACAAAGTGCTGCCTTGAATGAGGAGCTGTGGTTGGTTGGAGTGCCAAGGAAGCCTAAGTTGAGGCTCCCACATAACTAGTTAATTTTTTTTAAGAAATTTATTTTTAATAAGAACCTGCTGCTGTTCTTCCAGGTGCTGCTTTCCCATCAAGCAACACAAGAGCTGTCAGCCTTGCCTGTCTAAACTGAGGCATAGACGTCTGGGCATGCATCAGGGTGGAGGTGGAATTTCATCTAACAGAGAGAACTGAGAACCCAGAGAAAACAGAGCATTTTGGAACTGACTTTCTCTCTGGAATATTAAAAGACCTTATGCATACCTCAGGGATTATATCTGTATGGATGGGTGTGAGAGCTGCTTGCCTGCTCTTATACTTTGAGCTACCAGGCTGCACGCGAGCTCTGATATGAAAACTGAAACCGTGACAGTGTGGCACGGTGTGTGCATTTACCATAACTGTTCTCTCTGCAGGACTTATCAACACAGCTGTGAGCTCTTGGTTGGTGCAGCTACCTGATACCCAGACCAGTCTGGATAAGGTCCAGCTGGCTCAGACCATAAGCAACTGCATGCACCACCCTGCATGGGCACTTTTGCTTAGTTGCAGTAGTCAGTTCCCACAATGGCTACTGCAGCAGTTGTACACAGACACAGAGTGAATTGCTAGTCGCTGCAGTGGAAACAAACTCTTCCTGTGACAACGACACTCTTAGTATATAATTTCATATTTCATAGTACATAATCCTTTCTGATTGTTCAAGTAAAATGTAAAAATGACTTTATATTGAAACCAAAGGAAAATAAAATTAAAACCAGAGCAGCTCTAAACTGACATATTTAAAATTACTTTGAAATTAAATTAAACTTTTCAAAGACAAATGGGTTTGTCGTGGCTCCAAGTGAAACAGTAAGCAATAAAATCCAGACTTACTTGTGCATAAATGATTTAGGTGGTGAATGGAGAGGAGATGGTCATAGAGGGCTTAGCTGAAGAAAGTACATTTGCAAGTTCATGAAAAGCCCACGTAGGAGAGAGTTCTGCAAAAAACCTGAATGGTATGACTCAACTTGATCCAGATAAGGTTTTCCTAAGGGAATAAAAGACAAAACCTTTGATCTTGGTTGCTGTGATAGAAAATTGAGTAATAAATAATGGTTCTGTTAATGTCTTAATCATAGCTTATAAATGATATTCTCTTGCCAACATTCCTTTGCTTCTCATTGTACTTTGACACAGCGTGGTTGCATGAGTAAACTCAGTTGCATCAAGTAAACTCAGTAGCTCTTCCAGAGGAGGCCTGTCTCCTTATAGCCCACCAAAACTGGATGTGTCAGAAGAAAGGGACTAGATGAAAAGCAGCCAAGGGGACTTCCTGGCTGGGAATCGTGGAGCCAGCCATCAGCCTGCTTTCCCGGAAATACTAGTAAGAGAAGCATCCCAAGGGAACCCAACAGATGGATCTGGGAAGTAAAACTTCTTGCCTAAGCAACATCTGCTGGTGTTGGAAGTATCCAGAAAGCCACACCACACTTAAAAATGAAACAAATGAATCTGCAAGAAGAAGAAGAAGAGCAAACCAAGATAAATTAGCTGCAATAACCTACTTTTTAACCATAGTCCTGCATGAAAAAGTTGCACAGCAGAAGTCATGCCACGTAGGAAGCAAAGATCATTCAGTATCATAATCGAGCCTGAGCCAAATAAGGGCTGGTCATGTCCTGAACTTCCAGGTATTAAACTCTCAATCCTGCTCAAAATATGGTTATTTCTAATGCCTTCTAGTTTACCTGTACATTGCTCCTAAAGTATGGGGAAAGCAAAACCCTTAAGAATTCTGGTAGATGAAGCTTTGTTAGATTCTTGTGTGGTTTGTGAATCTTGTGATCTTTTTAAAGCCAGAAAACTGAGATACAGAGTGGTTACCCTGATCAAAAAGCAGGAAGAGAGAACACCAAGGGTTTGAATAGAAAACATATAAATTCATAAGAAAAGGTATGAGGAAGCATATTTTTGAAACTATTATCCCTAATAAAAGCCAACAAAATCTAGTGCTACAGTGATGTTCTTTGAAATTCTCACACCTTTTACTACATTTCACCTAGCATATTGATCTAATGGCTGAGCAGGCTGTAGAATTTTGCTCAAAGATAATAAAGACACAGTACCCTGCTCCAAGATGAAAAAGCTCTGTGTCTGCATGTAGCAGATTAAGGCTGGTTCCATTAGTGTCAGAACCACCTCTGTGCTATTTTATTCGCTTTTACAGACATAACTGTCAATAATTGCTTGGCCTTCTGTTTAAACAGGAAAACACCTGGGCATTGATAAATGAGTTGGTATCTTAGTGGTGACATGTATAGGAAGCTGTGTACGTTTCTGGAGGATAAGTGAAAACTAAGTTATTTGTAGTTTAACCTTTCATTTCTTTTCATGCTTCATATCTTTGAAACCAGTGTCATTTTTAGCTCATCAAAACACAGAGGCACCAGTTTCATTTTTGCAAACCTACATATTTAAAGAAGGATGTTTAAACAGTGCTGGCAACTTTGTATTTCTAAATGTTGGTGTTCTGGTTTTCATCTAAATAAAGGAAGCAGGATTTGGAGGTGAAGTATAAATTTGTAAGCACAAAAGATACAGCTGGTAAAATATGTAGAGAAAAAAATGCCAATTAAAAATATCTGTGTTAAAATTGGACTGTAATGACTGCTGCAATATTGCTGTTACCGATGCAGTTGCCGTAAAAAGCAGAGCACCAGGGCCAAGTACAGAAGCAAAAGGAATTAACTTTTAGCTACTCCAGCAGGGCAGAGCCCTGTGAATCACACTAGGAAGCCTAGATCAAATCCTCTTATGTAAACATCATACGGAGCTGGCTCAAATCCTCTGCACACCCTAGGAGGACTGCTGATGTGGCATTCTCCAAACACACATTTGCTTTGCGTAATTGTGGGCAGTTGCTCTCGGGTGCAGGAGGCCTAAGTGTGAGCCTTTATATCATCTGCTCAGGGAAAGCAAAAATAAGTGGGGGAAGGCAAATTCTGAACATGGCTGTGGGCTCCCAGGGCCATCCCATACACTTCCTCTTGTCACTGACCTCCCCAGAGACAGGATATCCTCCCCCTAGCACACCAATATGTCATGCCTGGGTCCAAGCCCTTGAAGAGCCATGTGGCCTGTCTCAGTCCCAGGTCCTCCTGGATCTCCAGTCATGTCACTGCTGTCCCCCTGCTTTTCCCAGCAGTTGTCCGCTTCAGTGAGGAATGCTGAGGACCCATCTCCTGTTTCACACCAGTGTTTAACTTGCTGAATCAGGACTCCATGTAATGATTCAGACCTGGTTTCTGGTGACTAATGCTGGGCACTCCCTTCCTCCTAGGCAGCAGTAGCTCCTTAGTGCTCCCAGAATGTTCAGCCAGGCAGCTACAGAACTGGAGGCCAGATGTTCTGCTTACTCCCGCTGAACAAGTGGTGGCTGTTTTTTATTTATAAAGCAGTGTCAATTTTTAGTCTGAAATTACTTTTTTTCTTTTCAATCTGTGCAGTTATATGATCAAAAAGTATAATCCCTGCAGACACAAGTCCTGTAGTTTACAGAACTGATTTTCTTGAAGAAAGTCTGGGTGGGGTACTGTGAAATTTCTGTTGGTGTTCTTCTCACTCAGCTGGGATCAAATGTGAAATAAAGCAAATCCCTTAGGATGAACACCTTGTTATAGGCATGGTTTTATCTATGTGAAGCTTTCTTCTTCCAGGTTATTTTATCATTCACACAAAGAAGTTTAAGACTTAGAGAAGCACTCTGAGTAAAAGCTCTGGCACAACTTCCATTTTCCTCTCCTCACCCATCAAATACAAAAAGTGTGATATAACATAAACACAGCAATTTCCTGCAGAGACAAACATACAGCATCACAGCCAGGTGCTCTCTGCAACTTTTCCCTATTTTGTTCAGCAAGAATTTGAAAGCATTATCAGTTTGATCACTGTTGTGATTTCTGTGGTTGAAGGAAGCTCACCAGTCCTCACAGGCTCTGGTGTGAGAATGCCTGCTCAAGTCAGGGGGATACCCTGAATTCTTGATTCTAGATTATCGGTGGGACAAAAATGTTTGTTCTATCACCCAGGCCCATTGATCCTGTGTGGGGGGCTGAAGAGCATGCAATTTGTCTCTTCAAGGTTTCAGTGCAGAATCCAGTAGCATCCCCTGAGAGGTATGTCTTCTTAACTAATCTTCTGAAACATCTTCAGAGACCTTTTGGCTTGGTCTGGATCTTCCTGCTATGGGTTTTCCTGAATGTGTTCAGTTTTCATCCCTTATATTAGATAATTTCTCATCCTCTGAAATATCTCTGGTGTATGCATGAATATGAAAGGTACTCTTGTGGTAGTTTGTGCTCTGTCTTAATTTGTCAATGTCAGTGTAACTAGATGATGCAGACTCCCAGTCAAAACCAATAACACATTCAGCTCCTGACTGCAGGAAAGTTTGCCACTAATTTGAATTACCTTTCTTATAGTTATTGGAAAGCTTTGACTCAGTTGCTGGTGAAGTGGCTGAGTAGGGTTTTTTTAAATAGTTCCAATATAGGAAGCTGAAGATGATGTGAATGTGGTCAGGCCATTTTCCACCACTCAATACCTCACAGATATCCACTATGACAAGAAAAAAAAAAAAAAAGCAAAGACACATTGTGGTATATCACCTGATACTACACCCTGACACATACTCAGATTCTTGCAAATTTAAGATAAATGGGTTGTATTAGAGCAGTGGGTTCTATTCTTTGTCCTCTGTGACTATTTCCCTAATACTTAGATAAAGTGGGATGTTTCACAATTCTTTGCCATGACATGCTGTGAAATGTTTGGCTGTTGTCCTTAGAATCTCAATCACATTTTTGTTCTTAGAGCTCAATTTTTGATGCCACATGAGGCAGCATCCTGATGAGGAGAAAACCTGATGGCAGAGCTGTAGTTTCAAATACTCCAACAGGTTCATTTAGGCACACTATTACACAATGACCTAGTTTAGAGCTGTCATGGGGTGACAATTAATCTTTGTCACTCCATACTCATTCTAGAAGCACCTGAAGCCTAAAGAACTCCCTGGAGCCACGTCTCTTCCTGCCAGCTTTCTGTGGAGGGGTTCAGTTCTGCTCCAGAGCACATTTACTCACATCAGTAGCCCAGAACACCTTCAGGGTCCCTAAATGAAAGCAACTCTCAGTACAAGAGCGATAGAAATACTGATCACGAAACGTAATCCACTGAGTTTACACACCCCAAAGTTGATGGGAGATTAATTTCTTTTGAAATCTGCATCAGCCAGTCATTAGTAGCTCCCAGTGTTATTCAGGCAGTACATTTCCTCCCCCTCCCGACTCGTAAGTATTTTCCATGGGTGATATTTTCACCAAATCACAATTCTTTTCAGCTGTTGATTTCTGCTCAGAGCAGCAGGTGCCTGGACAGCTCTTCACACATGTTGCTCTGGTTGTTGGGTGCTGACATCTCTGCAGCTTCTATTTTTCTGAATGAGGCTTCCCTCTATACGGGCAACTCCACCTCCTTTGGCTTTTGTCTCTTTGTTATCTACAAATACCGTCTGGCCCAGGAGGCCCCTAAAACAGCTTCTTTCACCTGACCCATGGGATGCATATGAATGCATTGCAGTTGGGCCTCATCCAACTCTTTAGTCACTTCACTAGAAATATTTCCTTGAAATGCTGCATCTGGTCTAAATGTCTCACCCTGAGGCTGGGAATTCACAGCTGATACCTTTAAAAAAACACCCTAAATTTCTGTCTCAGTGCTTATAGCTCTGTTGCTAACGTGTCTATGGAGTTATCTTCTGCAGCTAACAAACTATGAGTTGCCTTTGTGCAAACTCTTTTCAAAGTAAATGTTAACACAAAAGTCTCTAATAGTCTCCCACTGGGCACACAATCTCCGTGTATTACTCACTCTAAATTCAATACACAAAGTTCTGCCTCCTTAAAACTATCTTCTGACCAGGAGAGGGAAACCCCCAGCAAAGTTTCCTCTATGCAAGTAACCACTGTGTGGAGGCTGCCCTTTTGCTGCCCTTTTTGCTGTTTAGTTGCAATTTTCAAGGAGACACATTTCTGCATTTTTCCTTCCTGAACATCAAGAAAAGATTAAGACTTTGCTTTGCAAGATGCACAGCCTACACATGAAAAATTTTGACAAACACTTTTGGCCTTGACACACTGTCAAGATGCAGTCTTGCTTTCCCTTTCCCTTCAGCTCAGTGACTGGAAGGCCCTCCTACTCAAGGCCAACAAATTTCTCTTTAGAAGTGCCTTTCCTATTTTGGGCCCACTGCATAAGTCCAAAGTACACAATGGCTCCCAGGGGAAGGCCCAGCACGGAGAGCAGCAGTGCCCTCCTTTACTGCCTCTGGCCTCAGAAGCAGCAATTACAGTATAAAGCTGTATAGCGTGTTATTAATAAAATACTGCACCATCTTTTGGAGGAAGTGCTGTCTGGCCTAATATTTTTAAACTACTTATTCCCTCACCTGTCTAGGAGAGAGTAGGCAGGGGGTGTTGCAACCTGGAGGCAACTGAGCTGCTAGAAAGGTAATGGCTGAGTTAAAGACCTGCTCAGGTTTTTGTAGAGGAAGGCTTAAGTCAAGTCAGGGCAACGATGGGAAACTTACAAGTCTTCTAAACCTGAATCTGGCCCTTGAACTGTGAGTATCCTGCAGAGTCCTGCTTTTAAGTGACCAGGCTTGCTGCTAATACACTTTTCTTGGTAGACAAACAGTAACTAAGGCAGTTTGCCAAACTGCCTTGTCCTCTTTATTAGAATGAAAGAATATTGACTCATACATCTGCCATTTTGTTTGCTGTGTGGTCAAAGATCCATAGGGTGATCTAAGGCACTGATCCAGGTAGGTGACCAATACCTTTGGTACTGGCAATAAAATATTTGTTTAAGTCTTTGTCTCAAGTAAAATAGACGTTCTTAAGAAGATTAACATTAGAATTGTACTTAATGGTGGTTTTGCTATCTTTTTTTTTACTTCTTCACAGGAAAGAAAGGCCTAGAATAATTTCTTATCGTGGCAGTAAAATTTCATTTAACTTTCTCAGCTCTTAATTGTAGAATGACTTCCATATAGCACTATGGCTGACGTGTAAAGGTAAACAGCATTATTTTATTTTTTCTGTGACTCACTGAACATAAGTCCACATTTATTCAGACTATGTGGAGCACAGTTGATGTGTAGGAAAATTATAGTTACCAGTCAAATGAATATTTTAGTTCATTTAATTTATGTTGTATATCTACCTCTAAAATAAAATGCAGACATTTGGGGCAAAAGTCTTGTCTGAGGCCCACGGCTTGTGATCTAAGATTCGCAGGCAGTAGACAGACTTTTTATTCCTTTATGTCTGTGGGAGAACTAGAGTTATTAATGCTGGTAAAATAACAGCTGCTGAATGTTATTTCCATATGACCTAGCAATTATAGCACATGCCATCCCCTGATAACTTAGTTGTTCTCTTTTACAATCCTCACTGTGATGGTTTCAGATATTCAAATTCTTTATCCTTCTCCCAGTGTATCAGATGACTCTAAACAGTCAGTGTGGTCCAATAGGCCCTTTGCAGAAGGCTCTGCTTTTTTTCTTTTCCTAATGGGGGAATTGCTTAGTAAGCAGGGCGCTCTGGGCTCATAAATAGAAATACTGGATGCATGTCCTGTCTCTGCGCCTGTCTCCTTGCTGAAGGAAGGCCATTTAAATTTTTTTTTCCATAATTCTGACAGTGAGAGTTACTGAATCCCCATTGCCAAAGATATCTGAGATCTGCCCAGCCATCTGCTGTACCTCTGAGACTATGATGCTGCACCTTCTATCCCTCTGGTGTGACTTTAGTGCTTTCCTTTTGCAGAGGAGGGAGAAGGGCCTTTGGAAGCCTCTAGTCCCATCACACCTGGTAATCCTTCTATTTAGCAAGCATACTGTAAATTTTTATTAACAGTAAAGGCTCTGACAAAAGAGAAACACAGGAGGTTCTACAAGGAAAAAATGACCCATCTATAAAACTATTTGTTTTCTAAGTTGATCAAGCAATCAGTCGTAGACTGTTCCTCTTACTCCTTCTTCCAGCTACTAGACATTCCTGCAAATACTATATAAAACCAATAAGCAATTAAATGCTGTATGTTGCTAAAGGATTGATATATATGCATATTTCAGTTCTGCAATCTGTTCCTTTCCTATGAATCCAGGCATGGTGAACAAAATCATATATATTAAAAATTTTGCTATATTTTAAAAATTCTAGAAGAAATCACTTAAATACAACTACTTGAAGTGGAGCAAAGGATACCAGCTACAACAGGGAGATTGACTTTTTCTAGGTGTTCGCAAAGTTATGCTTTCTGCTGGTCTTACTTTTCTTTTTTCCATAACTCAATTGTCCCACTACTTTTTGTGCTTGACTGCTGAACAGCTTTTGGTCTTGGGCTTCTTTTGACTAAACAGATACAGCTGAAGTTCTCCCACTGCCTGAATTCTTTAATTGGAAAAGACTCAAGACAAATATGAGAGGCCACCAGATCCCTTCCTGTCATCTGTAAGTAATTTTCAAAGACTACAGAGAATGTTGTAGACATGTCAAGTTTTCAGTAATCTCAGGAGGAGAGAGGGAATATCCTAAAGTAAATATCAGGTAGTATATGTTACCTGTCCTGGTAACATATATCGAACCAAAAATATGCTCTTCATTGGAAAACTGCCTGCAGCTTTAATCATCTTTAGCTGATTTTTTTTTTTCAGAGTATCATACTTACCAAGGTGTAGGGCAACCCTGAATGGAAGGTGGCCTCTCACTGTCTGTTTTAGCAGGTAAAAAAATCAAATATCATTGTGTGTTGAAAATTCCCTTAATTATCATTGCAATGCAGAATGAGCCCACCTCTGACAAGCCATTTCTAATGCCTGATGGAGACAGAAGAATTAATGTAGAGCAGGAAGTATGCTGGTTGTAAGGGCTAGGCTTGTTCTCATATGAGACAGTTGGTGGTTCCATGTGAAAACAAGAAAAAGTTATCAAATAAAAGTACCTCTTTAAATTTTGGAGGGTAGTTACAGGAGAATTTCTGGAGATAAGTGTACGGAAATGACAGTAAAGACTTCAGTAAAGAGCACATGGTTTTGTGCCTATGATACATGGATGATAATGACCTGTAGGGCAATAATGTAGTTTATGAGTTTCTACAACAAAACCCATACATTGGTGCACATAATTATATCAGCAATTGAAGTGTACCTTACAAATAGATCCTAGGATCATCAACTGTGGGAAACCACAGCAGATTTGGTATTTAGTTTGGTAACCAAATTGTAAAAGAAGGAGCCATGAGCTGCAGATACTCCTTGTTAGCAGCAGTGCCTTCAGCTGGCATTTTAGGATGCTGTTATAAGCATTACTACCCTTGGAGACCTTTTGAAATGTTCTATCAAATCACAAAAGTAATTACATTTTTGTCCAAGCTTATCCAGGAAATGAGGAGACAGTCATGCCTTTTCTATACACAGCCAGACA
Source organism: Ploceus nigricollis (assembly GCA_013399945.1). Classification (NCBI taxonomy): domain Eukaryota; kingdom Metazoa; phylum Chordata; class Aves; order Passeriformes; family Ploceidae; genus Ploceus; species Ploceus nigricollis. The sequence goes on from VXBC01012962.1 coordinate 334,919, forward strand.
GATCCCATGCAGAAGAGCTGCCTTCTGTCTTGGAGCGCTGCTTTAATATTTGGGCAACTTGTGATTGCAACATGAATTCCAGAGGTTGACTAAAAGTCCTAAACATTATTCATTCATCTCAAACTCTACACATACTGAATATTTCAGTACTGGAATGCATTATGGAAATGACTTATTTAATTTAGTTGATTTATGATGTAGGCTACAGTTTCTTGAGAATCAGATTAATGCTGAAAAAAAATCTAAATGTCCAAGTTTCCAAGGAGAAATTCTTTCTCCCTCCTCCCCTCATGCCTGGTTCCAAAATCTGGAAGAAAAGCCCCCAAGTCATTAAAGGTATAGAGAACCATAGAATCATTAGGTTAGGAAAGACCTCTAAGATCATTGAGTCCAACCATGTTTAGCTAGCAACAGTATTACTGTATGTAATAACAGGTCTGAACAGAAAGACTACCTAATTTTTTAAAATTTTGCAGTTCTTCTGATAGATCCTAACTTCCTGGAAAAGTCTGAAGACATCCTGCAGATGTAAGGTACTGATTGCACTCATAACCATGTGATTGCCTGAATTTAGCTGTATCATTTCGATTTCCAGCTTACAGGAAGTTTGTTGGGGGCCATTCCCAAACATTTCTGTTCACTCAGTCAAGCACAACATAAGCTGTCCTCTAAAAATAGGAAAGCTGATATAAAATTATTTTGTTTGGACCTGTATCCCAATATTGCACATAGTTAAAGTGCTCAGAGCCACATGAAAACACAGCTTTGGACCACAGGAGAAAAGTCATGGCTCAAGGATGTATTACACATACGTGAGGACTACGCGGATGACTTGACAGCTTACAGATGCTTGGGAGGAATACGTTTCAGGAAGGTCATGGCTGTAGATTATTGCCTGGCATCTCTTCAGCTCTGTAAACTGTTCTCTCCAGGATCAGGTTTCAGAAAGGAATGCCGTCACGGGAGATTTTACCCGATGACTAAAACTGCTGACTTTCCAGTGCGATGTTTAACCTCCCATTCCATGCTCCACGCTTGCTTTATTTACTAATCCAGCCTGTAGCTGTGATGTGGCAGAAGAATGGGGATAAACTATGCCTTGAGAGCATATGTATGAGTAGAGAAAGTACCACCATCTCTTCAGCCACTGTACTTGTAGAAGCCTAGAGAAGTTGACTTTCTGTCAAGTTCTGATTGTGATATGGGTTGTCACAGTAGCCTCTCTTCTGAAACAGGAGGAAAAGCCCTCATCTGCAGTCAGGGAGAGAGCATGAACAGGAATTGGACCTCACTCTCAGCTGAAAAAATAGCTATAGAATAGAGCATCTCAAGCTGAAATATATCTTCTGTTTACATTCTCCATGCTGGGAGGGAGGATCTGGACAGGGTCCACTGCAAAGGCAACAGCCGCAGGGAGGTTTTATAGCCACATGGTTCTACTAGACATGGCTTCCTGGTGTCAGGAGATTGATTTAAGACAACTCCTACAAAATATATTTTTTGGTGTATTTCAACAAACCACCAGCCAAGGGTAAAACCTCTAACTGCTCAGAAAGATCAATAACACTTTAAGGATAACAGTTTCTTAGTGTCACAGAAACACACAGTTTCTTAGTACCTGCTCTTTTGTAGCAGCAAAAATATACCTCAGGATAAAAAAGTTCAAAATGGGAAACCATGTAAGCATTGCTAACTTGTGCTGTGGACTTGGTTCAGTTGCTGTCCATGTTCACATGCTCCTTATGAGTGACAAGGTTTTATCCTGAATCCCAGCTAAGTCATGTGAATCCCAGCTAAGTCATGTGATTTTATGAGATTCTTCCTTCTTGTTCTTCCCCTCCTATCAGAAGTTGATGTCGGCAGCCATCATGGAAGAATTTTAAACTGTAGGTTTCCTGAAGCATAAAAAAAGAGAAAGCAAGCCAACCCGCCTTTAATGTATATATACAGACACATACACACCCATATACCACAGGCGTATGTGTAGATGGTGTGTGTGGGTGTGCCCTTGTGTATCTGTCTACCTATGTGAAGGGAGGGTAGGAGAGACACATTTCACCATCTTTATGACGGCAAGGATTTAATATTTGACAAGGCAGTTCCTGGCAATGCCAACCCTCTAAAAAAAACCCCATTAATGAAGGATTGCAGATACACAGCCAGTTTGGAGAAGACTCATCCTGTTGCCAGACCAGGCCCTTCAAGAGTCAGAAGACTTATGGCTGGATCTTGCAAGCATTTGATCCGCTTGAGCTGTTTTTCACGTGGATAGAGGTGGTAGTCAGTAGAGAGCAGGAGCTACCCAGGAGGGAGCACAAAAGCTCCATCTCTTCCAGCAAGAGATTCCTGCACTCTTGATACTGCACATAGTTTTCTCACTCATGGTGGTAGTTTGCATCATACTTTGTGAGGTCAGATGCTAAGGATCCAAAAATTACATTCTTCCTCATGAGTAAGCTTTAGCATGATCTGGAATGACTCATCGAGTTAAAGGGTTGTAAGGTCAAGCCATTTATGAAAATACTCTTTTAAGTATTGGCTGAGTTTTCTGAGAATGATATTTTGTGTAGAAAGCATGAAAAATTTCATCCACTAGATATTTAATATTTAAGGGGGTTCTTTGGTCAAGATTTGTAGTTCCATAAACTGTAGACTTTCTTATATGTTTCTTACTTTTCCTACATGTAAATAAGGTGTAAAGCAAAAAAAACCAAACCAAAAAACCCAAAAAAAACCACAAAAAAAAACCCCCCAACATAGATGCTGGCAAATACTCCAAACTATCCAGTATATTCAGACTTATTCAATTAACTTGTCAGGCTTGGTTTTTACCAAGCTAATTCTGTGGCTATGACAAATTGTATCTTCCAGATCCGATTATTCATTAAACATCTACTGTGAATTTCAGGTTCCCTCACGCTTAAAATACAGAACATGTATAATGGGATTAAGAATTAAAATATGTTTCTTAATTTTATTTATTTTATGACTTTCAATTACAGAATTTAAATTCTAAGGCTGCTGCAGAACACATCAGTTAACTATACTAAGCTAATTAACAATTATAATAAGCTTTTTTTGTCTGCAGCACATATATTTTCAGACCTGAAAGAAATTACTGGATTGCTTATTACTGATGCTAGCTTAAAAGCTTTGGGTTTTTTTCAGTGGTAGGCACATTTTAATCCACTTTTGGAGTAAATAATGAATGAATCATCATTGCATTTATCAGAAAGATTCAATGATGAAATTAAACGTTATTTTAGAGTATTGTTTTCCAGTGTTTCTTGAGTCGCATAGTGAGGTCTTGGGATGAACATTTCCTTGCTGTACTATAGGACAAAAACTTTGCTGTCCTGTGGTTAGGGAGCAGGATTAGAGTTGAGGTTCTTGGTAGCTGCTGCTCAGAAAGCCCAGCCTGGCCCAGCTCACACAGATAGCTACAGGGAGGTTCCCTCAGGTTCCTACAGATTCTGGCTTAAACGGGTAAGGGCTGTGTTCCAGTTGGTACATTATTTTCTTATGTCTGTTTCTCTGGAAAAAGTGATTTCATGCTTTCTAACATAAAGATGATATATATATTACATATATATATATCATATATATATATATATATAAAATTTTTAAAAATAATGAACTATTCCCTGTGTGGCTGATTTTATTTTCCCCATTCAGAGCTATAAGAGAACGGTAAGTACAATCTTAGGTAAAATTTGCATAAGAAATTATTAACAGCAAGCAGCCAGCCACCACTTCAATATACTCACAGGAAACCCCTTCCCCTCTCAACAAAACAAAAATTTAAAAATGAGACTCTGTATGCAAAGCCTGACATTATCGCTGCTGACTTCAGCTGTGCTCCTGTCATTTATGACAGTTGTGTACTTTGCACAGGTCTTCACAGGCTGAGAATATGCAGAGAGAAACACAACATTTTTGAAAATGCCATTAAAGTAGTACACAAGAAGGAGGACACAATGTTATAAGTTTAAAAAAGAACACAAGTTTCCCAGTGTCATTCTGACAGATCTTTTAATCTGGGAAGGAAAATAACACCTGGACAAGTTGCCAGAGGTTGCTTTTCCTTCAGAAGTAACTTCAAAATACAAATGAAAGACTTTTCCAAGAGATATTTTCTGCTTCAACTACTGCTACTGGTCTGGGAAATGCATTAATTCAAGCAAGTGCAACAGCTTGTGTTAAGAAGGCCTCATCAACTCTAAAATGAACTGAAGATCAACAAATTTTTGTATCTTACCAACCTGTCAGGAGGATTAAGATTTGATGTCAATAGGTTACACTTCTCACAGCCCTTTTATATGTGATATCTATGATGATACTGTATTATCACCTTTCCCTCCATAACACCTTCCTCCATGGCATCCTCTTGCGCATGGAAAAAGCCCCCTGAGGCCATCTCATCTACTTGTAATATGTTTTCAAGTCTCTTTTCTGCTGTGATGCCTGTAAGAAAACAGCTGCTGTTTAACAGTTTGAGTGAGGTAGCTGTAAAACAGGAGCTGAAATAAAAGCAAAGAAACTGTGATACAGAACGTTTTTTCACATTTGTTAGTATTCCCCTCTCCCAAACAGTTATGGTGCTGTTCTCTTAGAGTCTGATCTACCAAGGGCAACTTAAGTGCAACACAGAGCACTAAGAAGCTGTGGGATGTTCTTATAAACATAAATTAAATATTTTAAACTAATTATATGAATACCCAGACCCAGTTAACTAAGGCTGATTACATAAGCAGACATTTTGTGCTGCTGCTGGTGTTTCCTCCCTTCTTGGCAAAAATAGCTGGAAAAGGGTTTTTTCTGATTTGTAAAAGTACTTTGTGCCACTGCCAGTTTCATAGTAATATGAATCCCGTTTCACAGACTGAGACGGAAAGCCTGGTTGAAGCCATAGTAGGCAACAAGCCCTGACTAGAAGTGAAATAATCCTTAAATGCTAGGTGTTCCTCAGTGACAGATTGAAGGGACTGCATTTAAGGCGCTGGCTGGCATTCATGACGATTTTTACCTTTCAGTTTTTGAGGAAAGAAATGAGTTCTGCAGTTAGGGATGGTTTCAACAGAGAAAGATTCAAAAAACCCTTCTGTATTCTCTGTCTGACTCTACTCTGGTGACTCCACGTGTGCAGCTGCCCAAGTCATTTGACTTTGGGCAGAAGATAACACCTGCCTCCTCATGCTGCCACGAGATTAGCCTCACGTTTGTAAAGCACTGTGGCAAGATTAGAAGCTAAGTGTTATTTGGGAGCCCTATGCTCCTGTTTCTGACACCACCCCAATAGCCAGGGCTTCAGACATGTCTTCTGCAAGCCCATGGCAGAGGATGCAAACAGCCTCCACCACAGCCACTCTTTTGAGGAAGCCACCTTTGTGAGGCTATGCTGTGCTTTAAAATTATGGCTTAATTTGCTCATCTTGTCTTTGTTAATATGTAGCTGTATATATTTTGATGTCTTCCGTTCTCTGGTTATTTTGAGCAGATTTTTCTTTTGAGCAGCAGCTCTGATCAGTGGGAATAAGAGAACAGAAGTAGAAGGGCAGAATTGTTTTACACTTACTGTCATTTTTCAGATGTTTTACTGACCCACCTCTGCTGCTTTGGGAAATGGGAAGTGTCCTTCCTCTCTTTTTCTAAACGTCTATGTGTTTTCCTGTGCTTGTGGGAAAAGCAGCACGGCAATGACCTAATTCAATGCAAATGAAAGGGATTTCCTAGCAAAGGATGGTAATTGGCACAGTACTGCAGGTGTGTGAAAGGACTGAATGGTAACCTGGGACTACTGAGAGAGGAAGACCTCTGCCGTAACAGAGCTATAATCACCTCGCACTTTCACTAATTGCCAAGAGCTGGAGCTCTAAAGTGCCATGCTATTTTTTATATGAAATCTATTAAATTGCTGCATCTTAGCCATTTTCTCCAGCTGTTCCTATCAGCCCTCATTTTCACCATCCTTCAGTAGCCAGTTTCAAAAACGAATGCAATTCCTGCAGCCTTCCATTCATGAAACTCCAGTGTTAGAGGACACTGTAAAAAATAAAAAGGAGACAATAGCTCAGCACAATATAATGAAATGGGCTGTAGTCCTGGCTTTCCCTCTCAAAATGAAAGGAATGATCTTCCAAACACAATGCCTTGCCTCAAAGCAGACTCTTACATACCTCTCGCTGACATTCTGTGTCATGGGGATGCTGATGGTCACTGTCGCTTATATTTTCTCATGTCTTTCAGCAGAGTCATCAGCTGCACAGATTTTCAGGAATAGATAATATACATTGTGTTTTTGTAATAGTTCTTCATTCTCAGGTGTGAACATCTTCTAAACATTTCTTTTATCTCTTACTAATTTTATCAATCTCTTCTTTTCCCAAAAAGTTCTGATGGTACGGTTGTGTGTTCCAAGTATGAATTTCTTCAGGGTGATAGAAACCACAGGACAAAATAAACCAAATAATTGAAACTGAAGATTTTGTTGGAGCATTGAAAAATAATTCTATTTTCCTTGCTACATGTGCAAATCTATCTAAGCACAGAGGGGGCGAAATACGTTTTTATCTTGCTCACAGATCCTCATTCAACCCATCAGTTATGACCCCTCAGTTCCATATGGTAAATCAAAGCTAAGTTCTGGTTCATCCTGGATTCTGGTTTCCAGGATGCTGATAATATTTTTCAAAACCAGATACATTTTGCCAACATTTTAGTGCTGCTTGTTCATAGTTTGTGTCCAAAAGTGGAATAGGAACTGTGTACAGTAGTGAGATTTGTTCTGTTCCTTTGAGACTGCTCTGGGAAGACCTGAAAGGGGAAGACTGATGGAGTCTCTGAGAGGACACTTTACCAAGAAGTCAAAAGAGGGAGAGCAGGACTTTCTGTAGCAGCTTACTAAAGAGCTCCTTGTTGGCTTTTCAAGGCAAGAGCATTTTTTACGCTTACCATTGTGGCACTGTGACAATACCAGAAAAAGAAAGGTACTCAACAATTGGGTGTACCTGTCATATGCTTATTTAAATACTTGTCAAAGCAAATGTTTTCACAAAAAGAATATGAACTGTAAGGGCCAACACCCTTTTGCTAGTTACCTACATCTTAGAGCACATTTGTGCTCACTTCTATGGCTAAACTCAAAGCCGTCATTGTCATTGAGACCCTTTATTTTGCTGACACAGACCACAAAGTGTGGACACAGTGTGTAATCACAGCCTTATATAAATAATCATTGCAAGATCACTTCAAGACAGACAGAATTTAAGTGCATCTGAAAGGCAATGAAATACCTGCAGGAAATGGAGTCTGATATGATTATTGCTGGCAAGTGTCCTGGGCACACTGGGGACCACTTGATGGCACAGATTTTCTTATTGAAGTGGATTTTTTATATGGGATTCACAGCTTTTAGGTGCAAAGTGGTGGAAGGGCTTGTTGCAGTATTTTCTTAAGTAGAATAAAAAAAGTAGAAGAAAAGAAGCCCCAGTATCTCTCTGTAAAGAAATATCCTGGGCTTCAGCATAGTCTTTCAGATAGGCTATCTCCTCATTTCCCTCCTGAATAATGCTTTGGATAGTATTTGAGAAATGATGAAGGGTAATGATAAATTGATTATAAACCTCTAAGAATTAAAAAACAGGACATAAAGTTATTCATTTTATGGATGAGTAACAGCTGAATCACAACAGAGGCTTGAATTGGCAGACCCTCTGAAAATCTATTCCAAGTGAAATTCCAAAATAAGAAGTCATTTCAAAACAAAAAAATAAACTTGAGGTTGCCCATGGAAGTAGATTTTTTGATTTTTTTTTCCCCAGGACAACGTTCTGAATGACATATTTGTTTGTCCTTTACAAATTTTCCCTCAACTTCTTTGAACAGCCAATAATTTTGGCTCTTTACCATGCAGTGACGTGGGAAGCTGAAGAGAAGGAAACTAAAAAAACCTGATTTCCTCAGATTTTTTTGACTGTTGAGAAGCCAGGACTTAGAAGTCCTGGAAAAACCTTCACATAAGCATCTGTTTTGGAACCTGGAGCTGAGGTATTGTGGGATAACTCATACAACGACACAGACTAATCATGAGGGCCTTGTCATTTAAACGCTCCAAGTACCTTTTTTCTGCAATAGCTTCTGCTCTTCTCCACATCCCACAGTGCATTCCAAGGCTACTATGATAATTGGAAGTATATTCCTGTGTGTGAAGTGGACTTTAATTAGCACCTAAGGGGGACATTCTGGTGCTGTGACTCATGTGGCATGGATGTCCTTCTGAGTTGCTCCATCGCAGCCTGTGGGACTGCTCATGAAGAAAGGTACTTCCTGGCCCAGACAAAGGCTGGCTTGGAAGCTCTGAGCCACCCAGATGCGACAAGAGGCTCCACTGAATCCCCAGCATGCAATGCCATGGCCCGGGGCCCTATAAAACAATAGTTACACTAACACTTCCAATTATTTTGCTCAACTAATAAGCAATGTGAGTGGCTCCAGATTTTAAGTCTGTGAGCAATGTAGAAGCACTGTAAAAATTGGGATTGCAGGCAGCTTTATAACAAGCTAATAACTTTGACTATTATGTGAGTCATCTGTAAAATGGGCCCTGAGTTACAAAGACACACACCAACTGTGGGGGATATAATGGAAAATTAAAATTAATGTGACATAAAACTATTTAATTTACAATAAAAGTACTGCAGATGGAAATGATGGGAAAAGTGGGAGGGGCAAAAATCCATGATTAGTATAATTATACCTATGCATCTGCTTCCCAAAGGCAGGTTGCAATTTCATCTCAGTATCAGCACCTCCTGCCAGCCATGCAGCAAGACAGCTGTGAGCAGACATCCCAGCTCCTGCTCTGTGGAATGAAGCTGGCAGCCATGGTGAAAAGGAATAAAAGGCACTGATTAAAACAACAAGCCTAGTCGGCAGGTTCTTCAATCATGATGTAATCAATCTCTTTTTTTTTTTTTTTTCCCCTTTGGTCTTGATGCTATTAATTGCCTTTCAAAGCCTTTGCAAAATGCACTTTCCTGATGATAATGAAACATTCCCTCCAGAATCTGTTTCTAAACCCACGTGCATTGAAAATCCTTACCTGGAGGACCATAGTGCAGATGTCACTAAATATAGCTTCTTTGATGGTTACTACAGAATGGTGCATGTCACTGTCCTTTTCATGGACATCCTGTGACAATCCAGCAGGAGGAACCAGGGCCAAGTTATAAATCATCTAGGCAGTGTCTCAATTGCACTATCTCTGAGAGGCAGGTCCTGCCCATAGTGACACCTTGGGATTAAAATGTCAGCAAGTACTTCATGAAAGTTGTTATCTATTAATTATTTCATAACTCTGTAGAATATTTATGAAATTATGCTGTAAAGAATTATTTAGACTTGAGAATTATTATCTTAATTGTGCTTAGACTGTAATTAGAATACACTGAAGTTACTGATATCTTCTGAATGAGCTCAATGGGAATCAAATTTTTAAATCCTTTAGAGTGAGGAAGAGTTGAAGTTATTTAAAAACAAAGTCCTGCCTAAGAGTATGCTGAGTAACATGTCCATCACAAATGTAGTAAGGAAATATATGAAAGCTAAAAGGTGAAAAACAGGTCTTAATTGTTTAACGTATTTCTTTCCTGTATTATCAAAATGTTGTGCAGGACTTTATCAACACCGAATCTATTTTATGTTGTTAAAAGACAGTAAAATTCTTTAAAATGTGGCATAAATAGGTTTAATGCCTCCTGTTGAATCTAATGTAAAAAATACCATGTGAAAGTCTAGTTATCTGCCAATGAGAAAAAGCCCCTTTTATATCTGACATTTTGGAAATTATACACCACTTTTTTCTAAATGAAGTAACTGTCCAACATATATCCTGCTAGGTAAAGAACTGTCATCTATGATATATTGTTTTTGGCCAAACAACACTTAGCATGAATGAAGATAATTATTTTATTGTTGAAAACACAGGTCTCAGTATAAACACAGTGACTGGGTATAAATATTTCTTTCGGGATTGGTATTTGTAAATCTCTCAGTGATTGTTGTTGGGCTGATGCTACATTTACAAATGGAAACAAATCTTTTTAAACCCCTTTTGTCAGCAAGCCTTGCAATCTCAGCTTAAGATTTAGGCAGCATCTTTGAGACTTCATTTTGGCACGTAACTCCCAGCATGTCGGGTTTGGCAGAGCTTCGAGGTCCTTACACAGCTTCGCCCAATCTTCCCTGCTGCCCTAGGGAGGGTTGGTGCGGACGGGAATGGTGGGAGCGCGGTGAACAGCCGAGCTCTCTGCTGCTGCAGCACAGGTCGCTGCCTCTGCAAGCAGGCTCCTCTTGCCAAGGCACAGGAAGGGGTGTCTGCCTGGCCCCCTTGCACAGATCAAAGCCCACTGGTGGGACCACATCTGCCCATCATTCCCACCATTCCTAAGACTGGAGAGAATGCAAGCACTCCCTCCTTTGCAGAGGTGCAAGCTTGCACATTCAGCCTGGGCAGCCAGAGCACACGTGGGTGTGGGGAGATGGCTAACTCATCTCTCCACTGACTTGCCAAGGAGGGCAGGTGACTGGCCCTGATTAATCACCCATGTCATAGGTGACTGAAGTCATATGAGGCAAACCCTTTTTTGCAGGCTTAAGTGATCGATCAGCAATATGCCACCTGTGATTCTCACCTCCAGTTATCCCTTTTGATAACACCATGATACTATATTCTGAATGAAGTAATACTACTTAGCTTAAATAACTTTTCAAGCTGATGGACTGTCCTTTGCTGTATATTTAATGGCTGACAAGCAGAAGAATCCACATCAACTTTACCTAAACTGGAAAAAGCTGGGTTTACAGTTGCCTACAGTAAAAAATCCAACCTGGCCTACACTGAAACAGCTTATTGATATAGGATTTTCATTTGTATATTAAAATGTTGAATTTATTGTTACATAACATTATATATCTTGCAGAATGGTAGTGGGATATTTTGGGTCAGCTCCCATTCCTCTGATTCCCCCTTCCTCTTGTGCTTGTTTTCATCTGTGCCTTCCTGTTGCTCACCATCACACTCTGTCCCTCTGCAGCAGCCATCGCTTTGGGGTCTTGCCCTTATCTTCATCAGTTGGTGCTTCTCTTACTCCATCTTGCTTTCTGTAATTTTGGCAGTAATACAACAATATCACACTATTTCTTGTCTAGGCTTGATTAGAAATCTTAGCATAACCACTTTGATTTGCTGTTGCAGCAAAGATCCTTGATTAGCTGCTATACAAGATGGGCAATTTCTTATTAAAAAATTGTTTTTAACAATTACTCGTCTTTTTTTCTGTCATTCCAAACATTTCCTAATCTCATAGGCTTAGTCACTGTAACAAGGATTTCTAGTCAATGTATATTTCTCTATAGAAGGCAGACAACGTGACACAAATGTATGTAACACCCTGGCACACACTTAGGAAAATAAAATACAGTGGCAGAATTCCTTGTGCATTCATGATGATTTGATTTGAGTATGAATAGTGGGGTCACAGCACAGGAAGAGTTCAGTGAGTGCAATGTGGCTCTAGATATTTATAAATAAAACCACCTGACTTTCATAAAGACTGTATCATTATAAATCAATGTCCTTTGAGTTAAATACAGCCTTTAGATATTATCAAAAAATTGTCTCCAACCTGGCTGGAATCCCAGAGACTCTGAAGTATCTTGATAATTTTGTCACACATGACCTCTCTACCCTTTCACACGTGATGCTGCCAGAAAGACTTTGCAGTTTTTGAAGGCAAGTCAATCTGTTGGTTTGCACAAACCACTGCACAATTTTATCACTGTTGCTCCCTAGTCCTTATGATAAGCCAAACCTTCCCTTACTAGAGGAAATTGTTCATTCTCCATCTTGCCTTGAAAGAATGAACTTTTAGCTTTAGCTTATCCTAGTGTATTCAGCTTGCTAAGCTATTTACTGGCTTTAAAATGTGTTGGCAGAATATTTGTTTGGTTTTTGAACTCTTCTGGTACCAAACAATTGAAACATCTTCAGCATAAACTGTCACAGCTGTGCCCCAAACATCTCTCCACATTCAGTGTTTTTATAATGGTGCAAAATGAGTGTCTCAACCCAAAGCAAATTTTAGTAAGGCTTTTACATGCTCTTATTTCAAATATGCCATTGAAAATTTCCCCTCCAGTGCAAATTAATCTACTCATGCATTCATTCATTTTCTCACTCCTCCTGTCTCTCCATTTATACCTCATTATCTTCTTTCATTTCTACCTTGCACTTAGCATCCCTACTCGTAAGAATAGAGGAATGGGCAGGACCTTCTTGGTCAGTCTGTTCCCTTTTATATTAACCTCTATCTTTTCAGCAGCTTGTGTTCCACCAATACTCTAGCTTTAAGTCTGTTCCAGATCCTCACTTTTTTCTCACATTCAAGAATTTTGTTTTGTTTTCTAAACTAGAGTTATTAATGGCCACCTTAATCTCCTTCACTTGCATGTTGTACTAACATGGAAAAAAAACCCCAACAATCTTATTTTCCCACTTTTGCTCTCTGTGCTTCCCAGCTTCTTTACCTGTATTGGTACTACTCATTCCTTGATAAACTGCTAGGTTTCAATGCCCTGTCCTGGGGGTTCACAGACCAAAGGATATTAGCAGGCAGATGTTAGTAGAAGTAGGCAGGGACTTTTTACACATGTTAACTGGAATCATCCTGTTATGGGAAGACAGATAGGAAATGTCATGGCAAATAATGAGATAATTCCTCACTGGAACAAGAAATCACTTATTTCCAGTCTTCTTAAAAAGAACCCCTCAGGTCAAAGACAAGCTCTAAGTAAGAGTGACTTCCAAAAACGGGAAGAAGAACATCATTGACAATGGACTTGGGGAAGAGCAAGAGCTTTGAGCTAAATGCCTCGTTCTCCTTTCAGTATAGTATCTTGAGTACTGGCATGGTGCCTGCTAGCATGCTTTTGAGCTTGTACAAGCAGGCTACCTGGAAAGAAATTCATGTGATCTAGGTAAGGCAATATCACCCCAAGGCAATAAGGAATCAGCAGTATTTGTAGCTTTCATGCTCCATTCCAGAAGACACAAACACTGTGTGGGTACCAGGGAGTGGCAAACCTTGATTTGCAGTGCCTGTCTTAATAACAAAGGCCATGGAGCCCTGCAATATTTTCATTATTTTTTAATTTTAAATTTTGACTGATCTGTTATGCATTGTTCCAAGAAGCATTGCTTCTTCAGTGAGAAGGTCACCTCCATTAATACCTGTCCATACTACATATGGTGACTGGAAGACAGAAAGTCATAGGGATGGAAAAGTTTCAGTTTGGAAACATTTCTAATTAAGTATAGATCAAAAAAAAAAAGTAAAAAGAAGAAATTTTTTAAAAAGCTGAAGAACGATATATGCACATTCAGCAACTATGCTTCTTTCAAGACTGCACTGGTACATACAGGAAGCAGCAGTGTATGACTAAGTAGAGGAGACATGCACAGCTCAGAAACACGGGTGGGCTGGTGAGGACAACCAGTTTCTGGCTTCTGTTGGAAACGCAACTCTCTTTCCTCAAGGTCTGACACTAGATTTTTAAAAATGTGCACTAGACATTCGCAAGTGATGCCCAGCTTTTCATTATCACTCTATGGCTAACAGTTTAGTCCTACAGCTATTATAGTTTGTTAGACAGGGGCAGTTCTTCTATGCCTGATTTACCTCTGGTTCTTAAATAATCTGAAGAATTTTTTGTTAGAAATTTTTAGGAGGCTCTTGAGGGGTGAGAACCACATACACTTAAAAGGAGTATTTTACTTATTTGATGATTTTTTATGCTTTATATAGTCTGTGCTGATCGACTGTATTTAGGTGTATGCAGGGTTTTTTTAAGACAATCACTGTAAGCCATGTGTAAGGACAGCATTAACCTGGATTCAGTCCAGCTTGTTTTTGTTCTTTTCCTTATCCCTTGCAACTGATTCCTGTTTCTCTTTGAAAGGGAGTCAACAGGAAGCATGACACTCTGGGGAAGGATGTGTGACAGCATAAAACTTCCTGGTGAAGCTTCATTCTTTGTACTATCATAGCCATAAGCATCAGTGCCATGAGTATCCTTACCTACTGATCCTGTGTACCATGAGAGAAAATCTCTTTCTTAATACACGAGCAGTTAGATTAGAAGCACCTTGTACACTGCTTTGCATGGATGAAGAAATTTTGCAAGTTTATGTTAAATGTGGTATTAGTTATCTAAAAGAAATAAGATACTATGTTAAAGAGTTGGGGGTTTTTTTTAAATGAAAGAAGAAGATTGGATTATATCTTTATTTTGGTTGAAAAGGAATCATCATAAAACACAAGCCAACAGTTTCCTGTTCTAAGCACCACTACAGAAAAAATGCGGGGAATGCTGGTTTTTATCCATAAGAAAAAGTGATCAAATATATTTACTGATAGGTGAAGTACTCGAGTCAGAACAAAGTCATGCTTGCTCATGCAATCTCAGGATGCATGTTACAATGACATCATAATGTTTCCACCCATCAAAATCGCTTTGTCATTCAGCCTAAAGGTCAGATGACAGAATGGCTCCAGATTTAATTTTATCATCCCAATTGACAAGGAGTCAATGCCCACTTCCAAGTTACTTGGGTCCCCCACCTCCTTTATTATTCAGCCTTGCCTCATTGAGCAGGCAGCATCTGGAGAATACATTTTTCATTTTCACAAGTTACAGAGCTGGCAATGGCCAAGGCAGGGCTTCCACATGAACAATGTTTATGAGATATGCGGAGAGCATTTTATTTTCCTAAGAATTTCACCTAAGAGACAACAGCCAGTTGATTACAAAGCCCGTGGGAGCCAGAAGTAGCTTTGCATTTGTCAGCCTTTGCCCCTGGGCTTGTCAGGCAGTTCTATAAGCCCTGCAGTTCAAAGCATTTTAAGAAATGTTTTCTTGCAACATATTTTGTTCAGCGCAGCCAAGCCTCAAGTGAAGGTTTCTGGCACACTCTATGCAGGGAAAGTTTCAGCACATATAATTGCTTTTAAAAAAACTTGTAATTACTACATTTACAGACATTTATGCATGACAATGGATGGAGCTTTTCTGTATAGTGCATAAAAAATTACCTGAGTGAGGAATATTGAGTGATGGTTAAAAAATTTGCTGGAAGCAGCACAACCAATCAAGAGAATGACTAGTTTGATTTTTGGGCACCCACTTATAAATCCATTGTGCTTACACTTTCAGGAGAAATTTTTTAAGCCTTCCCCCAAAAATATGGGTCTCTACAGAAGCTTGTGCTATGGCAGTGATGGTGTCTGAAAGGATCCTGAGAACATTCAGTTCTACTATTTTTAATGATATGATGGGAAACTGTTCCATGCCTGAGAAATAAATGCCTTTTCTATACCTCAGGGGAAGAGTTGTGCAAGCTCAAATCATTTGCCATGCCTAGGCTAGTCTTTAAACTCTTGGTATGAGAAACTGGAGCTCCAGAAAGTCATGTTCCCATCCCAACCGCATGCCTTATAAGGAACTTCTCTTGCCTGTCACTGTTTACCAGTCCTGGAGAGTTGAAGCCAATGCTTTGGCATGCTGCAGGATGGCCTGTGGATGCGTGTTTCCATCTGAACATCAATATGTAGGTAAGGCCGATCTGTTGATCCTATAAAGGGACAGATCTTTTATTACTCTATGATTGCATAGTAAACCAGAGCAAAACAGGCAAAGCGCAAATCTCAGCCCTATCTGTCTCTCAGCTGGAAACTGAACTCACAAACATTTACAGACCAAATACTGCAAATAAACACCTGGGGTTCTGGTTATCTTACATCAACAGGAGCTTTTTAATACCAAGTTCAGATTTATGGTGCACATATTTTAGAATAGTTTTTATTTTGGCTTCTCCAGGAGAAGGGTGAAGGAGCTGGGCCTGTTCAACCTTGAAAAGAGATGACTGAAAGGGGACCTCATTAGTGCATATAATTATCTAAAGGAGAGATGCCAAGAGGAGGGAGCCAGGCTCTTCTCAGTGGTGCAAATCACCAGGACATGAGGCAAGGGCTAGAAACTGATGCACAGGAAGTTCTACCTGAGTATGAGGAAGATCTTTACTGTAGGGGTGACCGAGCACTGGAAGAGATTGTCCAGAAAGGCTGTGGAGTCTCCCTCACTGGAAATACTCAAGAACCATGTGGACACAATCCTCTGCAATGTGCTGACCCTGCTTGAGGAGGTTGGACCAGATGACCCACTGGGGTCCCTTCCAGCTTGACTGATTCTGTGACTGTGTGAGCACAGCAACTCCCCAGCCAGCGTATACTGTTCCTCTGACTTAAAGAAAGGACATGTGTGGCTGCTCTCGTTATAAATATTGTCAACGGCTTAGCCTAAATTAAGAATTAACGAGACCAGAAGGCTCGAATGCTCTATATATAGATTTCTGTAACTCTCCAAGTTGGCCCGTGTATTTCTGGCTCCCCAAGGAATGAATGCACGGCGTTGTGCAGGCGCCTGTTGAGGATGAATTTATTCCGCATCGGTCTCGCCGCGGCAGCAGTGGCAGGGGAAGGGGCAGGGGCAGGGTGGGGGCGGTGGCAGAGGCAGTGGCAGGGTCAGGGACAGTGGCCCCGGAGCCGCCCGTGCCCGTGCCCGTGCCCGTGCCCGTGCCGCCGGCCTTCGGGCAGCTCAGCCCTCGCGCCGTCCCTCCCGCCGCTCGGTGGTTGGGGCGCGGGGGGAGGCCGGGCCGTGCCGTAGCAACCGGGCGGTCTCCAGGCTCACAGCGGCACCGAGCGCGGCCGGGCAGGCGGCGGTGAGGCCGCGGCTGGAGGCAGGTGAGGGCGGAGGG
>VXBC01012962.1:351819-422193 GCA_013399945.1 Ploceus nigricollis
CGGGCAGCTCGGCCCCCGCGCCGCCCCCCCCGCCGCTCGGTGGTTGGGGCGCGGGGTGAGGCCGGGCCGTGCCGTAGCAACCGGGCGGTCTCCAGGCTCACAGCGGCACCGAGCGCGGCCGGGCAGGCGGCGGTGAGGCCGCGGCTGGAGGCAGGTGAGGGCGGAGGGCGGCCGGGCGGGCGCCACCGCGCTNAATGTGCGGGAAGTTCCACCTGAATTAGAGGAAGAACTTTATTGTGAGGGTGACTGAGCACTGAAATAGATTGTCCAGAAAGGTTGTGGAGTCTCCCGCCCTGGAGATATTCAAGAACATCCTGGACACAATCCTGTGCCATGTGCTCTAGGGTAACCCTGCTTGAGCATAAATTGGACCAGATGACCCACTGTGGTTTTTTCTGACCTGACCTATTCTGTGATTCCATGATTCCACTTCTTCAGTGGGCAGCCACCAGCCTCAGCCCCCTGCACTCCCTTTATCTGGATTTTGGCGCTTCAGGTGGTGTGGGGCAGCTTCCTGGGAGGTAAGGTGTATGGGCTTTCCCGAGGATTCCTGTCTGTCAGGGGCAGCCCAGTGGAATGGCCTCAGCAAACATTGCCACCCGCACATGTTACACGCTCCGAGCCAGTGGTGGGTTACGGCTTTAGCAGTTTGTTTGCACTGGCCAGAGCAGAAAGAGTAGAGGTGCGCAGATGAACTCTGGTTCACCTTTTGAAAATATCCTGTTTGGATTCAGATCTTGGGCTGAAGGTTATCCCAACTACCATTGGTTTTGAGCTCAGTGTTCCTAAGACTTGAGGTAAAACTCAGTGTTTCCATTGGAAGTTGCTTCATCTCCTTTCAAATGCACCTTTTCATACGGAGCTAGCATTTCATGTCCAGGTGTTGTTCACAAGCAACTGGGGGTGATGCTGGAGGCTAAGGCAAGGGAAAATCTGTTGCCATACCTCTGGGCATCTGGAAAATGAGACAGCACCTGGGATTCATTCTCTGATGCATGCTAAAATGTGTCTTAGCTATTACCATGAGAGTACTTTTTCTGTGGAGATAAAAATGGCACAAGCCTTGTGGGTTGCTGTGGCCTTTCACTGTAGGCATTGTCTGCCACAGCTCCCCTGTGGCAAGGGCTTCCTTTTAATGCCCTGATGCCAAGGCTAGTCAGGGGTTGTGCTGCACAACACCTGGGGTGTTAGGATGCGGAGTCCTGCTTTTTTTAAGTCCTCCCTCCCTGCCCTTCACTCTGTTCATGTCTTTCTTCATGAGCAGGACAAAGGCTGGAATGGTTTGTATGTTTCCATATGGGTATTTAAACCCATATAAGAGGAATAAATAGCATGTTCCATTCTACAATAACGAAAGAGGGAGAAGGCTAAGTCTTTGGGTTAAATATTTTATCCTGTTTTTGCTTTACTGTGGGAAAAACTACTTGGTGACAACTGCTAACAGCTGGCCTGCTAGTGATTCATAAATATCTCTCATTCATTCATCTTACTAAAAGAAAAACCAAAGCATTGATGTCTCAAAGCAATACACTCAGCCACTGTATGCTACCTTGCTTTGTCTAGCGTTTTGTCTTCTGTTCATCTGCTGTGTCTTATTCCCACTTGGGCCTTATACCAAGTTCACACACTTAATTCCTTTTCTTTGTGACTCATCTTGTAGTCTTATAGGCAAAATTATGAATCTCTGCACAAAATTGCATCTCAGATACTCCCAGGTTTAGTCATAAATTGGATTATAGCTGGCTGACATCATGCCAAAGCACCACACTCATTTTGCTAGCATATCGGCTCTTTTTAGTGATGATTTGGGGTGAAGGAAGGGAAACAATATTACAAATTTCCTGATTTCCCGCTTTTGAGCCTGTGGATCCCTGTCAGATCTGATTTCAGCCTTTCTTGAGATGGGGAGTAGCTATCATTTTTACATTATTTTTTTGCTTGCGGAAAACCCTAATCTCATCCTTCTGCAGTTTATTATTGGCTGGGCATGTGGAACTGGTCTCCAGTTCATATTGACCTGTGCATGGCAGTATTTTAATTTTTTAAAACAATGATTCCTCAAGGTTTCAGAATAAAGCAAAGAGGAGCTGCCAGTCAAGAGATCTATCATGACTGCTAATCCATCTAAGAGACTTGCCTGGAGTGACTGTGAGTATTTAATCACTATTTTTGCATAGATTCCATGTTCTCCTAGATAACTTCCTGTTTCCTCTGGAGCACTGTGGTGTGCATGCTGGCTGTATACAAGCCATTCTGAAGCTGTGCCACACTTACTTGGGCTGTGTATGGGGTGCTATGCTGGCCTTAATGTATTTTTGGGGAAGGAAACTGGGAATGACTGTTCAAGTGACTATAAACAATGCCTGACTGTATTTAAAGCTTGAGCAGCTGCAAATCTACACCTGCCTCTCTCTAGAGTTAACATCTGTCACTGCTGCTTCTGCACAGAGCAAAGGAGGGCTGGTAAAATGCCAGCCTCTACAGGCATGCCAGCCCAGCGTCCTGCTTGTAGGACTGATGGCTGTGAAAGAACTTGTGCCAGTCTACACTTCATAGAAGCCCTCTGTCACTGAAAGATGATTTCTGAAGATAAGAGTCTCATTTCCTTTATGTAGTGTTAAATATGGAACTGTCTATCTAATGAACCCTTGTAACCAGGTTGGTTGTTATAATACTTGAATTTAGCAGGGAGTTCTGATCATATTCCATACTAGGCTGAAGGTTGTTTTGGAGGCATTAGAGACAGAAGTACCTTTCTTTGTATTTTGGGCTGGTTTGATATATGCAGCACATTTACAGGCAGTTTACGGGATATGGGCAGTGGAGGACTGGGACACACCAGATCATGTTGGTACTGGGGAAAATGTACAGAAATTTCCGAAGTCCAGAGAAAGTAAACTTAGATACAGCAAGGGTATTTAATCAACTAGAGCCAGCTTAGCTCATGCAGAGTATTTTGGGAATGAACAGGAAATACTGAAGTCCTCCTAGAACCTCTGTGCTGAAGAACAGAGGCATTATTGTTTGTCGTTGCTTCCATTTCTGCCTCAGCACTCTAGGGTCTGAGCTGCTGCTGCTGCCAAACGCAAGTAGAGCTAGCCTACTGTTCCATGTCCTGTAGAAGTTAAAAGGAACATGGACCTTCATGTCCATGATTTCTTGTGCATGCACATGATCCATCACAGCCCAGAGCAAGAAACTGACAGAACCATCATTTAAACTTGAGGCAAGTGATGTGACCGAAGGGAATTTCACCAGCCTTGCAATAAAGTCAGGTTCTTCTGGGGACAATACTATTGCTTATGGGAAAAGTTCAACATAAAATTTTTAAGAAATACTTGTTTATTGCATAATGCTTCTAATGTGTATGTAGAGACGGTCTGACAATATTTGAATGCCTATTATGTGTTCTGATTTCCAAGACTTAGGAGAGATGTTTTAGGAGTTAGAAGAAGTGCCATTTGGCAAACTGGACTTATATTTCAGGGCTTGAATTTCAACATACAAGAGACATTTACTTTAATAAATTGAAAGTGAATGTATATGGATGAATAGAAAGATGTAACGGCAAGTGGATGTGTAGGACTGAGAGCAGCTTTCTAGATTAAGGACATTATTCAGTATAAAAAAAAAGAAAACAAGAGTTGAGCTATACATATATACAGGACCATGGAATACAGGTAAAGAAAGGAGAAATTAATCTCATTTGGTTTTGAAATTGTTTGGTTAAAATATAAATGTAGTATTTCCCTCATTTCTCTTTACAGCAGATGGTTTTGATTCAAAGCACAGACAAGATCCTGAAGATTCCCACAAGGTCCTCAAGAAGAAATCAAAAGAGAAGAAAAGGAGACTGGCAGTTGGTCAGTGGAGAACAGATGTACAGTCCCTTGTTTCTTCTTCTAAATGGCTTCAACATTATGGTCTCAAAAGAAACAAATTGTCCCTGTCCCAGATTTTGTCCCAGATTGGATTCCAGCACAGAAAAGGTATAAGACAAATTTATAATAGGATAATAAATCCCTCAACTTTGAATAGTCTGGAGAGCCACACTCGTTCTGCACCCCAGTGTATACAGTGGAGATTTTCACATAGTCTCTTATGATAATGACAGAAATGGAAGCTGTATCCACAGTTGCTGACATTGCCAGTTCAAAGAACTGGGAAACTCCTTCTCCTTTTGATATGAGAAGGACTTAGGGTCTGAGAATGGCTTTCCTTACTCAACTGTACTGTTTCTTTACCCTAGGCTGCAGTTCTCATCCTCACCAATATAGCTGTAGCTCGAAAATAGCTGGTGCTGCTGAGACTGTTAATCTTTTTCTTGCAAATAACACACGATAAGGTCTCTGTCTCCTTTCAGATGGCAAACATAATGTATGCCATGCCGTAATCTGTGATCTACTATTGATTATCAGGGTTAGTAAACGTGCTTGGGAATAGGATATTATTTCTGGGTATCCAGCTTTAAGGAAAAAGTTAAATTTAATTAGAATTCAGTCTGCTTTTCATGCAAAGTCAGACTATAGAAAAATGTTCCTTTGCAGTTATCTGACAGCTGGAGGGGAAGAGTTTGGTAATAATTATTAACCACTGCCATAATGGTGCTTTGCAGAGCATGGTAATATATTCTTTTCTTTGAACAGCTTGCTGCCTGAGAAGTAGGAATTGTAATGTATTGCCATAGTTCTAGGTTGCATAATTTAAGGTTTTGGCTGGCTTGTGTCCATGGGGCATTCAAAGATCACCAGTGCAATTCCTGATATCTTGTATGCTGCAGATGAAGAAGAAGCTGTTAAGCAGGGTTAAAGTTGTTACAGTGTTAGGAGCAGAATGTACTAGCTTGGCAGGGCAGCATGGTGTACAGATAACTGCTTTATGACGTTAACTATTCCCACCCCTAATGTTTTCCTATCAGTGGAGATCCTGGAGAAGATTTCTAGCTACTAAAAAGTGCAGAGTACAGTTTTTTCCTTAAATGCACTCACTTCTGCACCCATTAAGTTGTGTAAGAGAACAGCATTATCTGTACCAGATTTTGTATTTGGTTTGACAGACAAATATTTGCAAGTCCTGTTGTGAGATTGCCCAAACCTCACAATAATTAAAGTCCTGTGTAGCTTTTTGGCCTATAAGTAATTAGATGGGGGTTTTTTCCTCACTTCTGACTAAACTGGGAGGAAGCAGCAAAAGTAGGGCTGCACTATGTGAGGAAAGTGAACCAGGAGCCAAAAGGGACTGCAGCCCAGGCAGTGCCCTCACTGAATAGGATACAGTCCTGCAGCAGGGTGAGGTAATTAACCATGTCTAGGGTCCAGCCAGGGAATGCAGCCAAGGACAACAGGAGATGCAGCCAGAGGTTGAAAGCCTCAGGGCCCCATCATAGATATAAGCAGAAAATAAAACAAAAACAGAATTAGAATTTCTCTCAAGTTTCTTAATGTCAAGAGCTCAATACTGATGCATGTGCCTCACACATGGATGACGTACACAGCCTGAAAAATACCTGTTTGAAGTCGTCCTGAAGATTAGCAACTTGATATTTTGTAAATTTTACTGTAGATTATGTGACCACCTTGGGGAAACCTGTGGCTTCTCGATATGCAGATGGTCTGTTTCCTCAATACAAGAGAGCACAAGATGGCAGCGTGTATAATGTAAGTGTGGCTGACTTGTGGTACCTTCCCTATGCACTTAGAAGCTATCACTGTAGCAGAATGATGAGACTAAAATGCTTTCCTATGACAAAAATACTTTTATTCTTTGTGAGAACTTTATCTTTTGATAATTTTTTCTTCTGTTTTGTCAAACTGTTAGTGATAACTATCAGTGGTAGAAAAGTTAGGTATCTTTTTTCCTTTCTAAGTCTTAGTCTCTTGCCTTGGTGCAGCATTGCAGTAAATCTTCTCCAGACATGATTGCAGTTTCTAAGCAACATCTACCCTGTCTTGAAAGAGGGAACCCTTAGAGAGAAGATGCTCAGAACCAGTTAAAAAAAATAAAATTGTAATCAATAAAACAAATGGGGATGCTGAAATAAGAAGACATAATGCGCTGTCATTGCCAATGCAAAGCAGTGCTTTGCTTAGTGCCAGCAGGTCACAAAAGGCTCAGCCTATTCTACAGAGACAGCTAGCTGGATCTCTGCCCAGGCTCATGTTCTAAGGAATGTCTTAGCAACAGCTGCTGGCAACCCCATTGTTAAGAGGATGGATTCTGATTGAAGAGATGTGCATGTGAGTGTGGAAGGGAGAGAGTTAATTTATAAAAGATTTTACAAAAGCAAATGGCTTGTCATTTTTTCTGATGACTGGAGTCACTTCTGATGGCAAAATGCTTAAAAATGGGTAAAGAACCATTTCAGGGAGCCTTTCCCCCTCGTTTTATTCCCATCAATTCAGTATGAAATATCTACATAATGTCTTTTAATCTTAGGACATGTTGTGAGCAGCAGGAAAGGCGCTTTTGCTACTATATAAAATCTGGTCAGATCTCCTTTAGGATATTGAGTACAATATTGTATACAATTACTACAGGTTTAGAGGAAGCCATTCAAACCAGAGTAGGTACTGAGAAGAGCTGATAGGAGGAACTGCAGTGGAGTGATGATCTTATAAGAGGGCTTGGTTGATGCAGAAATATAAGCCTGAAAGAAGACAGAAGAAGGGTACTATTATTGCCCTTGAATGCTACAGAAAGGCAAATTACAGGGATAGGGAGAAGCTGTAGTTTTCTCTCCTAAAAGGCATGCCAGTCCAAAAATAAATGGGTATGAACTGAATGAATAAAATTAGGCTGGACAGTCAGAAGTTTCCTGGCCCTCAGAGAAATGGAAATCTGCACTTGCTTACTACGTGAGGGAGTATTCTAAGAAAGCTGCTTTATTTTAAGTTGGGTCGGTGTAGTGCAATAAACTTCTTTGTATGAATCTGACTGTCATAGGAGGAAACTGGATTTCTAAGTGCTTCTTCCCAGGCTGACATTCCTTTGGCAGACTGCCTGAGACTCTGTATCTGGGAGGCACATGACAGGGCCAAGCTGATATTAAAGAACACAGAAAAATACAAATGAGAGGGAGAAGTGTACAGACTGACACACAAAATATCTTCCACCTGAGAAATGTTCTTGTTTAAAAACATTTGTATTTCCAAGGTTTTGTACTTAGTCCTGGAAAGGAAGTTAGAGGTAGAAGGCAACAAGTAAATCAGCTCACATGGGCCAGAGATATTGGGGAAATCTGTGGTGCATTTTTAGACCCACAGGCCATGGTGAATGTGTATACACTTAATCATAGGGAGGATGTGCTGGTTTTAATTTTAATACTGAATCTAGACTTTACTGAAAAGATATGGGAAGTTTTAGTTGTTGATTGCAGTTATCTGAACTAAATTTGCCTAAGCACCTACCCACAAATAGTTAATCTGTAATGCTGGGCATTGTTAGTTGAATAATAGTACAAACAAGAAACATTTAACATTTTCCTTTCAAATGCTAAAGACAAGATGGAGATTGAAGTGCCCTAGAACCAAACCGTATGCTGCCTTGTATTGCTGAAAAAAATTTTTTAAAAGCCAGTCAAAGTTCTAGTCTGAGAAGGTACAAAGTTTCTGTGTCCTTGTTTGTTCACCCATCTGCTCTGCAGCCCTTTCTACATCCTAGCCTGTGTTCAGCTCATTCTAATTGCTCCAGTTTTGAGACAGTCAAGTCAGACAACCCACTGGCACTGTCCCATGCTCACATAAAAAGATTATGAAAAGCAATTAGGACAAAATGCAGTGCCTTTTCTTTAGATGCATTTGTCAAGTATTTGCTCTTGAAACAGTGGAGGGAAAATGGGTTGTTTTCACTGCTACCTTAGCTGGCATATCTGACACTTACAAACTAGCTATGCAGCTGTGCTAAGCTTGGGGCTGCATTTGTATTATTTGTTTTGATGTTCAATTTCCTTCTCTCCCTTATTTGAATAAAGCTGACAGCCAAAAAAGAACTGATTCTTCATTTTGTGGATTGTCTAATTGGAGCTATTGAGCTATATAAGCAGCGAATGGAATGGTTAACCAGTGAGAGCCGGCAGATATTCGGAGTGATTCAAGAACAGTGCACTGTCATTGTGTTGGATTTTGGCACTGCAACTCCAACTGAATTTGATCTGTGTCGGGATGCACTTTCTATGGTGCTTGTGGAACAGGTGATACAAATTTCCAGATTCAACCTCATTCGGTAAGCAGAAAGAGTCAGAATCATAGAATGGTTTGGGTTGGAAGGCACTTTTAAAGGTGATTTCATCCAACACCTCTGCAAATGAGCAAGGATGCCTTCCACTACACCAAGTTGCTCAAAGCCACATCCAGCCTGACCTTGAATGTTTCCAAGGATGAGGCATCTCCCACCTCTCGGGGCAACCTGCTCATGTGTTTCAGTACCGTCATTGTGAAAAAATTCTTAATTTTGTCTAGTCTTAATATAGGTTCTTTTAGTTTAAAACCATCACCCCTTGTCATATTGCTACAAGCCCTATTAAATAGACTCTCCCCATTTTCTTCTAAGTCCCTTCAAGTACTGAAAGGCCACAATCAGGCTGGACAAAGAAGTCCATGTTGGCCCATTGCTGGAGAATAAAAAGGAGTTGCATGTTATACATGTTTGGATAAGGCGCTTTCTGTACTAGAAATTGTCGTGGTTCGTGTCATGCTAATATCTGTAGATTTCCCACATGGATTCCCATATGGATTGCCCACATCATTTTTATGGCAATACAGCCATGCTGAACTTGCCACTTCTGTGTAACAGAAGGCCACTGTTACCCTGAAGAACAAATAAAGGGTAACAGAACACAGATACCGACACATCTACAAAATCAGAAGGATTTGCAACAGCAGTAATGCTCTTCAGGTGTTGCAGTATTCGTGAAACAGTGAGGTTCTATCTGACCACCTATTGCATTCTTGTGTCTTTAGAAATTACCGGTTTCTGCCTTGCAGCTAAATGTTCACTCCCCCAAATGCCATAGGCACAGGCATAGCCATTTGTATTTCTGTCGATTTCCATGGTCACAGAAATCAGTAGCAGCACTAGGAAACAATAGTAGATTTCCATAACAAAAGAAGATTTCCAAGCGCTTGTTCCCTGAGAGGAATAAATGAATTTGCATTTAGTTAGAAGAATAGAAGCAGCTATACGAATTTTACCTATCTGCAAAAATTCTCATACATGCATGAGAGTTTGAATATATAAGCTTGGGTTTGGATAGATGAGTGGAAATAAATGATGCACAAATTAGGTAATATAATTTTAAAATTGGCTCCACAATTTTAACTTGCAATTACATGGTGATTCTTAATGTTATTTTACCCAGGCATTGTCTTACAGATTTGATTCAGGTGCCCTATTTTAATTCTCTAGATTGTGATACTACTGAGTAGTATCACAAAGGAGAATAATAAGGAAAGGAGAATAATAAAATCACAGAATGGTTTGGGTTGGAAGGGACATTATAGACTACCTAGCTCCAAACCCCCTACCATGGGCAGAAACATCTTCCAGTAGACAAGGTTTCTGAAAGCCCCATGCAGCCTGGCTTTGAACACTTCCAGGGATGAGGAATTCACAGTTTCTCAGGGCAACCTGTTGCAAAAGTAGATATTTTCCAAAGAAGATATTTTCCAAAGTAGATAGCTTCCATAGTTTTTGAGAACAGAGAACTTTTTCTTTAAAAATGAACTGCAAAGCCAAGTCAAAATTGAAACAATAATTATGTTCATCAATGCGTTTGTTTTTGCAGGAGGGAACAAAAGACGATATAGCATATAAATTACTACTTTAAAAGAATCTTGGGAAATATATTTGTCTTTTAGATTTGCAGGAAATTCTTCAAAATAGTTCTTGATGGAATGTCACAGATATTGGAACCAGTTGGTTTTATAGTTCCTTTCTGCCTTTTTATATACAAGTGCACAGGCAAAAGTGCTGATTGGCTTTGTACTTCTGTTCTTCCATTAAGACTACAGTCTTTTATCAATTGAAATACCGAAAAGCCTAGCATCACAAATTTTATTTTTGGTGGCTAGCTAAAGATCAGCTGTACTGCCAAAAAAAAGTGTCAGTTAAACTGCTCTGACACCAAAATCACGGAGCAAGTTGTGGAACAAGACCTGTGGAATACACTTTTCTTTTTCATGAGCATATTTTAAAAACCTGATAGAGTTTTTATTATAAGAAGAGTTATGAATCAGGAACTCTTTTAAAAAATATTTTATCTCTCCTGATCTTACTTTGGAAACAGTTGTCTTAAAAAAAAAAACTTTATAAAATTACAGTATTTTTCTAATGGTTTCATTTTTTCTCTGATTCCTTTATTGAAAGTCTGGATTTAGTATCTGTGGTATATTGTAATTCTTACTTAAGAATATAAAAGAATTGTAACAATAGCAGAGCTCCACTTTCTTGTTCTGCCAGCATGATTCTCCCTATTTCTGATTTATAGTTAATCTCATTTTCAGGGCTGCTCAGGATCTTATGAAGTGGCAACAGAAATGTACTCCTGTGTCTGAGCATACTGTAAAGTCTGCAGTTACATGGCTCTGGAAGCTGGACCATATGACAGCTGTCAGCCACACCAGCTCTGCTGAGGCTCTGCTGGAAGCCATGGGTGATGAAGCGGTAAGCTCATACATCTTTTCAGAAGCCCAAGTAAATCCAAGAGTGTTCAGTGCTAGGCTGGCTGCTGTGATTTGCCCTGATCAGTGTTGCAAAGATAAATATTCATGACAGCATTTGGAAAGGATTTTTTTCCCCTCAAGTGTAGCTGCATACTATGCTTAATGATTGTCTTTTTATGTAAATGTATTGTATTTTGAATGCATAAACTTGTTTATTTTTTTTTCTAGAGTACCCAGAATAAATAACATTCAGTCATTAAGGGAAAGAGAAAACATCTTCTCTTCCACTTTCTTTGCCATATAAGTTTTTCAGGGCTTCAGGTTTATGAAAAAATTTCAACATTATTGAGGACAGGGAAACAATTTTTATTTTGTTATGTATCCAACTTTCTCATGAAAAGTTATATTTAAAATGCAAAATAGTGAGTACAGAGATTTATGGAAGTATTAGCTTATGATAGAGCTACGCAAATCCTTTTTCATCAGCCAGGTGATAGCTAGACTTTCTGCCAGGACAGAGACAAAGCATGCACAGTTATTCCTGCAATTAAATGCTGTTCATTTTTAAAAGTACCCTATTACTTTATTCATTAAAATAGAGTCACAAGAAATGAAACATATATGCCATCACTTGAGCTAGTAACTTAAAACTTGTGTTTTTAAAGAGATATTTTATGACATTTACTTACAATGTATATTCTTTCAGTTTTCTAACACCTGAATTTAATGGAAAATTTAGCCTACTGTCTGTGGGGTAGAGTCATTGGTTTTCAGTGCTATTAACATCCATCCCTGTGCACAGATCCAATCCTAACTCATGTAAATCTCTTTCTGGAACATTGTTTGAGGGAGAAGGTAAATTTTACTTGAGTTACCTTCTGGTTCCCTATGCTGTTGGATTCTCATCCAGATGAGCCTTGATGTTTGGAAACTAATATTAAAAAGGAGCTGAGTAAGGAACAAATTGTTCACCTGTGAGATTTTTTTATGAATGTTTTTTGAGTGCCCCCTTCATAAATTGTATTAGCATTTTCGATTTGCAGTATTAATACTGATCTGATGAGTAACTGAAAAACTGTACTTAGATTTAAGCATTGTCTGGATGAAAAAAGTCTTGTTGGACGTGGTGGGTCTCTGTTTGAATAAACAGAAATTAAAATCTGTCAGACAATGAAACATGTATTATTATTTTTCCAGATATTGGTGGGCCAATAGGCAGTCTGGGGGAGTCAATTGTGGCAGGTGCTCAACATAAAACAAACTTCAATTGCACCTAAACAGAGTCATTATCATTCATAACTGACAGTTCACTTAAGAGCCATGTTCACTGTAGTGCAGATGGGGGATACCCCATTCAGTCCTAGAGAAAACTTGTCTACTTACTGAGCAGTCATGAATAACTCGTTCCTAAGAATTGACTTAATCCACAGAAGTTGCTCCAAAACAACCATTTTTTTGGGTTTTTTTTGCCCTAGACATGGCTCTTCTTGTCATTTGTTCAGCTGGTCTTTTCTTCCCATATATGGTGATTCCTTTGATTTCCTTTCCTTATGGCCTGTAATCCTAAGCTCAACATCAGTCTGCTGTAATGTTGCAATCCTTTGAGCTCTACCTGCCACAAATGCATCCACAGTGTCTAGCCTCCAGTTCTGTACAGGTACAACTCCATGAAGTGTGGATCACTTATCCAAAACACCTCCCCACCAAGATAAAGACTGAGAAGAATGTTCATGTTGTTCTCCTTTCTGTTCTTATATGAAGTTTGTTTGCTTGTTTAAATGTATAAATTACAATTTTCAAAATATGAAGGACCCACTTGAAAGGTTTTAACCTTTCCCCACTAGCCTATGAGGAACATTTCCTTTGTGGTATGTCATTGCTGGGTTTGTAGTTAAATATAGTGAATTATCTGTGGTTCATAATTTTTTGAAATTTTCTTGTGGGGGGTTGGTTCTGTTTCAGCTATGCCCAATAAATGTCAGCATTTTGAAAGTTGCAGAGGCAGGCAGTGAATCCCTTAAAGAAAGTGTGAAAATTTCTATTCTAGTTGAATATCAAGTTTATGAATTAATGGCAGTCTTATAGGGGAAGAAGAGAAGATGTGAATCTGAAGGAACACAGGGAAAATGTTTTGCAAATATGCGTGCATACCTCTGGGCCAGGAGGTTCTTCAACAAAAGCAGTAGGAACATGGTGTTGTCCAAGGACTGGGTCTCATCTGGGAGACCTGTGTGCAGGCTCAGATAGCTTTTTAGCTGGAGGAGGCAGACAGAGAACTTTGTAAAACTGAACTAAAACACAGATAGGTGCAAGAGTTAGTTATTTTTGTTTCTGTATACCTTTTTCTAAAGCTAATAAGTATTTTGTTAATCTTGTACTTTAATGAAATACATTCATTATCTCTTTACCTACCTTTAGTATTTGTCTAGAATTATCAGTGATGCTAGGACACCTGGTCCTGCTTGCTCCCAAATAAGTGGAGTCTGTAACTATGGCCCCTGCCTTCCACATGGAGCATCTTGCTCCTCTGCAAGATCCAAGAGAAGTTCAAGATGGCAAGGTGCTGCTTTGTTAGTTTGCCTGATCCAGCCTGAAGTTGGGTTGCTGCTTGGGAGAGACATCTTCCAGTGGTGAGGAGGGTGCGAAAAAGGTCCATGAAGGAGGATGCTTGAAATGCAGAAATTTTTCAGGGAGCTGGAATACAAATCAGTATCCAAGGCAATAGTGGAAATATATGAGCACGCTTGTAGTTGATACTGAATTTGCTTTACTACTGTAGGTGATACTGGATTTGCATACTACATTGCTTTACTACATAAAATTATGTGAGTGCAGAGACATTTCCTCAGTTCCATCCCAGACTCAAATAGTTGTCTTTTGTGGTACACATCCTGGGATTCATATTCATAGAATATAGAATATTCATATTCATATTCATAGAATCATAGAATCACAGAATGGTTTGGGTTGGAAGGGACCTTAAACACTGTTTAGTTCCAACACCCCTGCCATGGGCATGGACACCTTTCACTAGACCAGGTAGCTCAAAGCCCCATTTAACCAGGCCTTGAACACTTCCTGGGATGGGGCATTCCTAACTTCTCTGGACAATTGTTCCCAGTGCCTTACACCCTATAGTGAAGAATTTCTTCCTTGCATCTAATCTAAATCTACCATCCTTCAGTTTAAGGCCGTTCTCCATTGCCCTTGTGAAAAGTCCCTCTCCAGCTTTCTTGCAGGCCCCTTCAGGTCCTGGAAGGCGCTATAAGGTCCCCCCAGAGCCTTCTCTTCTCTGACTGAACAGCCTCAACTATCTCAGTCTGTCTTCATAGGAAAGGTACTCCAGCCTTGTGATCATCTTTGTGGCTCTCCTCTGGACTTGCTCCAGCAAATCCATGCCTTCTTATGTTGGGGGTCCTAGAGCTGGACACAGTGCTCCTGGAAAGGTTTCATGGGTGTAGAGTAGAAGGGCAGACACACCTCCCTTGCCTTGTTGGCCATGCTGATTTTGATGTAGCTTTGGATACAGTTGGATTTCTGGGATGCAAGTGCACATTGCTGGGTCATGTTGAACTTCTCATCAACCAATACCCCCAAGTCCTTATCTGTAGAGCTGCTCTCAATCTCAATTCTCTGCCCAGCCTGTGCTTGAACTTGGGATTGCCCTTACCCAGAAGCAGGACCTTGCACTTGGCCTTGTACTTCATGAGGTTCACTTCGTTCCATGTCTTAAGGCTGTCCAGGTCCCTCTGGAAGGCATCCCTTCCTTCCAGGGCATCAGATACCACACGGCTTGGTGGTATTGGCAAACTTGCTGAAGGTGTAGTCAGTACCACTGCTCTTGTCACCAACAGAGATGTTAAAAAGTGTCAGTCCCCTGTACTGACCCCTCAGGAGCACCGTGCACATTCCACTTGGACATCAAGCTGTTCGCCTCGACTCTTGGAGTGCAACGTCCAGTCAGTTCCTTATCCACAGATTGGTCCATCCACCATCCATGTTTCTTCAATTTAGAGACAAGGGTGTCATGCAGAACAGTGTAAAATGCTTGATAGAAGTCCAGATGAGGTAGATGAGGTCAGTAGCCCCATTGTAGAAGGTTACTAAATTGTCAGGCATAGTTTGCCCTTAGTGAAGGTGAAAATTCAGGAAGCATACTCACCATGAGTAAGTGCAGGTAACATGAAATCCCTCATAATGTAATATTCAAGCAATAACTAAAGGACATTTTTTCAGCTTCTCTCACTTCTTGTAATAACATTTTCAGAATATAAGTGCATGTGGTTATAGTAAAACTGCCAAGCTCCCTCTGCCTTGGGAAGTATAAACAATACAAATCATCTGTAAATACCAGCAATAGCATTCAAATAATCACAGAATCACAGAATATCCTAGGTTGGAAAGGACCCACAGGATCACTGAACCCTGCTCCTGACCCTGCACAGGACCATCCCCAAGAATCATACCATGTGCTGAGAGTGTTGTCCAGACGCTTCTTGAACTCTGTCAGGCTTGGTGCTGTGACCACCGTTCCAGTGCCCAACCACCATCTGTGTAAAAAATTTTTCTAATATCCAACCTAAACCTTCCCTCACACAGCTTGATGCCATTCCCTCACTGGTCACCATGGAGAAGAAATCAATGCCTACCCCTCCTCTCCCCTCATGAGGAAGTTGTAGACTGCCATGAGGTCTCCCCTCAGTCTCCTCTTCTCCAGGCTGAACAGACCAGGTGACCTCAGACACTCCTCATACAGCTTCCTGTCAAGACTCATCTTTGTTCCTCTCTCTTGGATGCTCTCCAATAGTTTAGTGTCTTTCTTATATTGCGGTGACCAAAACTGCACACAATATTCAAGGTGAGGCTGCTCTACTGCAGAGCAGAACAGGAAAATCCCCTCCCTTGATTACCATCTTTCCTAACCTCAGAATACATGCTGCCAGTAAAACTATGTCTGGTATAAAGTTCCTACTTTTCAGCCCTGGCAAGGCACCAACATAGCATGTCTCTTGATAAAAGTGGCATATGGCACAGAGCCTTTTTCTGACTAATGATGCAATTGTCTTTCCTTACAGCTCTCTTTGGCTTCAGTTAAGGTCTGTGAAAAGAGGCTTGCATTGGGCAGAATCAGACCCAGGGACTGTGGGATAGGTTCTTGTCTCATTTGAGGAAATTTTGTGTGGCCTTCCTTTGAATTACTAGCATAAATGAGAGGAAGAACCAAAGGTCTGAAAATCTTATGGCCCAAGTAATGCATCAGTTTTACCAAATTTTCCTACCAATACTGAGGACAGGACAATGCTTGAATAAGTATCAGACATTTATGTAAAACAATGTCTTCCAATTATGATTTTTTTCTGTTTAATGACAGGTTGAAGCTGTTTATTACTTTGCTGTGGGGGATGTTCCAGTGGACACAAAGCAGCTACTCTTTGAGAAGGTTTCAGATGGCTCCTGTCCAGTCAACACGGTGTCTTTCAATGCTAGGGAAGATGAAACTATTATTTTTCTGAAGGAGTTGAGCCACTTGACCTCTGGCAGGTATGACAAAGAAGGACAGTAAAGATTTCAGGATTCATGGAGTTCTTTGCTGATAGAAATGGTATTGGGACATACCTGAGTATAATCCATGAGGAAAATGAGACAAAGCCTTTCAGTAAGTGATCTGGAGATATGGAATTAGTCTTAAGAGATATGACTAGAATGCAGGCCCTACTTAAACAGTCCAACTTTTTTCTGCACATGTTCTGACTGGCTTGCAGAAAAGCTATTCCCTTTTTTGCCCAAAATCATCTGCCATCTGCCTCTCTCTTGAAGTCTGGAAAAAACTGTTCAGGGGAAATGGTCACAACATAAACTAAGTTTTTGTTGCATTGCTTTGTACATTATTACAAAGCATTACGTTACTATCCACAAGCACCAGAACAAGATTTAGAGTTTTGTTGGGTCAAGTGCTGTAGAGACATGTACTGAAAAGGAGATGCCTAAATGAGCAGCTCATGGAATAATAGAAAAATAACAGAAAAATGATGGGGTGTTATTCTTCAAGCCTGATTGTGTGGAAAAGCAGTTCTGTAACATGCTCTCTAGCATCCTTTTGGTATAGTTGGTGGAAATTAATATATTCCACATGGCTTTTTGTCTGCTTTATCCTGGGAATCAGCCATGTGGTGAGAATCAGCCTTCAGTAGAAATGAATAAGACGACTTAAATATTGATTCTCTTATCAAAATAAGGAAAACAAATGAACAAACACAAAACCCACAAGACCAAACTCATGCTCAACAGCAAGAAGGCAGTAGGAGTCAGTAGGTGTTTCTCTGCTTAACAGAAGTCACCATACAGTTACAGACTTGTGAAATTGCTGCTAGCTTTTTCTGTTTCGCTGTTGTTTGTGCAAGAGTGGGAAGCTCTCCAACAGTAGAAATCTCCCAAATGACAGCAGAGCAATTGGTAAGATGGCAGCTGCTTAGCTCTTTTATAGCCATCTGTGTTTAGAAATAGCTTTTAAGAGATAGGAGCGTCTGCCAAAAACAAGACTGGGAAAGTGTTGTGTTTGCTCTGGTCTGATGTGTGTTTAAAATGATTGTGGTCATTTAGAAGCATGGTACCTCTATGGTACCAGGTACATTGCCAGTCACTATCCCTCATTTTCTTTTGTCAGTATTTATACCTTCTTTATTAAAAGAAAGTGAGTGTTTCTTGTATGGTATAGACAGAGGCAAAAAAGGTTGTGGCAGGGAGCTGAGAGGAATTTTTTGTTTGATACTATTCTCACTGTCATCTTTTTGCATGAGTCTAGCTTTTGTGCAGAAACTTACAGGGCCTGTTAATAACTTGCTGGTAGATAGTTGCCCAACAACTGTATATAAGTTTAAGTCAGCTTTCTCACGGGAACAGCCAAGTTCATGGGCTTTTCATGCCTTGAACCTGTTTCTAGTGCACTTCTGTTTTAGAAATGCATCTTTTTCGTGCTCTGAGAGCTTCTCTGTTTTGACAATGAGGATAAATGAAGTCTGCTTGTCATCCTGATTTGTATGTCTATAATGAAATAAATGTTCCTGCTAGGCTTTCAGCTGGGAGGATAATCTGATAAAAAGGTGTTAGTGTCATCTCAGACATCTCAAATTACATGCCTGCTCAGCCTCTTAAAAGCATTAATTAAAAATAGATTTCCAGGAAATTGAAGAGTAAGGTGCTTTGCAGTTAGTAATATCAAAAAGAAAGAATATTCTACATGAGAAGCCTTCAGAAAGTACATAAATGTATATAAAAAGTTTGAAAATATTAATAATCTTATTGTAGTTGAAGTTTTAGATATAATTCTGTAGTTGTGTGTGTGAAAAACATCTCTTTAAAATTAGAGAAATATTTATGTATTTTGTGTACTGGTTGAAACTCATTTCGTATTACAGGTTCCATGCTTTTGCTGAGAAGAATAACTGTAGAGATGCTACTGGACCTGCACTAAAATATGAAGAGGATGGAAAAAGATTAACTGCCCTGAACTCTGGAAAAGTGAAAGGGCGAATGCCACTAGGTAGATGATATAAACCCCAAGATTACACTGATGTTATCAGCAAGATGTCAGAATAGAAATGTAGTTTGGAAACTTGATGAGTGTAAAATCAAAATAAACCTGTAGGTGTGGGTGGGGTGAGGACAGGACTGCTCTGGAAATGGAAATTCTCTGTGTGGGAAGGAGAGGGCAAGGAAAAGAGGAAAATGAAGAGAGTAGAAAATGTGCATGTGAGAATGAAAGAAAAGTGAAAAAAAGGGAGAAGATAATTTATTTAGGAATATGAAGAATGGTACTTGTGTGCTTGTGCCAGTGACCTTGTGGAAATGTATGGAGAAATGGTTAAAAGGAAGAGGAATAGTGTGGCAGACCATATGATAAACAGCCAACATCAATATAGGCCAAGTTCATCGGTAATATTAGAGGATTAAATCAACATGAGGTTTACTTGCTTGTCCCAAGAATTTGTCACAGACAGGCAAAAAGCACAGTAAAGCTGTAGAGAAGGAAGTGCAAAGTGGTGGTGGGAGGATTGATAGAAAAAAATACCTGGAGGAAACAACCAAAATAAACAATTTCACTGGTGGGTGGAGCTGGGCAGAAAGCTCAATGTGTTTCATATTAGTCACAGTGCTACTTCCTTTGGGTAAGCGTTCAGTGGGGGACTGGACTGTGGTTTCAGCCAGGGTGGGAGAAGAAGGGCTTGTGATGTGAAGTACAGCTTTGTGTGTCAAATCTGATGTCTTTCTCAGCAGGAGACTAAAAAAAAAATATTTCTTTTAGGCATCAGGAATCATAATGTCTTTAGTCTAGTGGCTCAACACACCTACCCCCTACTCTCCCTTTGTGCTGGGGGCACTGGTGTTGCCCCAAAGGTGGAACAATGTTGTTCTCTTCTCACTGTTAGGGAATGTATGGCATAAGGTGGATTTGGTGTCTTATGTAAAGCTGTTTGTCAATCTTGGACTGACTGGCCCATATTTGGGTTGTAATCAAGTTTCTTGCATACTAACCTATCCTTCACTAGGACCATAATTATAACAGCACAAGAGAAAGAACCACTGTGGGAGGCCAGAAATAAAGGAGTGAGGTATCACCTGCTTTTTTGAGTTTGAAAGGACACTCATGCCTCACTCATGCAGAGTTTAGAAACCAACAGCAGAGTCTGCTTCAAAATGCTGTTGTTTCATACTAATGCAGAGCAGTATAATGATTGCCTTCAGTCTGCTGTGAGTGCTTTCTTGCTGTACCACATTTGGGGGTGTGCATGGGGGGAGCTGCCTCCCTCTTCCCCTGGGGCAGTCAGCCTGTTTCAATAGATGAGCCTAGAGCTCCTATATGACTGAAATTACTTCCTCACCACTGTTTCTAAAGCTGAAAGCTGAATAGCTTTAATCGCTCAAAAGGGCAGTAATCCCCTTGAAGTGCATTGTCGGTTGTGTCTTATTGCTATTATGGAGTAGAATTTACACATTAAAAAGGAACACAATTAGCTTTCTGCATTTACTGGGTATTACAAGCACAGCCGTGACATCACTGACAGCCAATTGGAGTGTTTCATCATATGCAGAATCTAAAGTCCTTTCAGAAAAGAAAACACATGGAAGGCATTATTCTGGTCTATGTCTGATTTCTCTTGTTTCAGAGACTCCTTCAAGGGCGTAGTAATAAGGCAATAAAAAGTGTCGATTACTCACTAATGGGCTCTGAAACTGGTTCTTGGATATGTGGCATAAACTACGCAAGGAAATAAATAGGGAATGAACCAAAGATTTAATCCTCCAAATGTGATGTGTGTAAAAACTAAAGGGAGGCCCAGGAATATTTTGATTATGTTCCTTTTTGCACCACCAATGCAACAGCTGGAGGCTGAAACTCATAACCATGTTACATGGACTGGAAAAGCTGTTTTAACAACATCTGATAGTTTCTGGGTATCTGCTGAATATCAGCATTTTGCAAATACTGGATATCGTTATGTTCATTCCTTTTCATCTGCTTAACAAAACAAGTCAGAATTATTTAAAATTTTAGATAAGAGCTCATTTCTCCCCTCTTTTGCATCTTGAGCAGACATTTAGAAGGCAAGTGTGATAAACTGGCAATTTTTTACACTCATTTTGAGTGGGTGCTCAAGATCGAAACAGGTGTAACTCATTAAAGAATTAGGGTCCTTATGCTGGCAGCCTCAGATTTACTTCTGGCAGAGAAATGCTTTTACATAAAGCCTTATTTCACCAATGTGATTATATCTCCTCATCCAGCACTAATATTCCTGTTATCACTTCTGCCTACATTCTTTGTGCAGTTTATTCATCTGCAAAAAGCTGTAGAATTAAGCAATGTTGTTATGTAGTTAAAATTGTAAGTGGAAAGGAGGTGACATTTAAGTTGGAACTTGAAGACATAGAGGACAAGGAGTGGTGGAAGCTGTGGAGAAAAGATGTCTTTCTGAAAAAGGGCACATTTGTGTCATCTGCTTGGAGTAACAGGGCGATAAGTGCTACATAGTGCTTGAAAAGCAATGGTGCTTTGAAAAAGATCCTAAAATGAATAGAGGGCCCTCAGTGGCTGACATAGAAACAGTAAATTTCTGTGTAGTGGTTTCTGTGTGGTCGAATAGATGAGCTGGCATGCGTAGAGGACATGCAAATGGACTGAAATCAGGATCTTACTGATGTGATAAATCCAAAGTGTCTGACCTCCTTGTGAACAATATAAGGCTCTGTTCTTAGGTGTGCTTGATTTTTCACATTTAGGGAAATTTGATAGGGAATATTTCAGGTTGTTGTGTGGAAAAAAGGAAAGTGTAAGAGTGTCATTCTCCTGTATGACATTGAAGTCAATGAACTCTGCACTGTTTATGTACACTGACATGGGAAAGATTGAACCCTCCCTTTGGAGAGCCAGAATAATAACTGAAAAGTAGCTACTTTGCCTAGAAGCTGTAGCAAAGATCATTGCCTCTGCTTTTTTTGTCCATGTGATTTGTCTAGTCTTAGCAGCCTAACCTTGGCCTGGCAAACCTCTTTGCTAATGTGTAGAGAGTGATGCAGAAGCTGTTCTGTGATACCACATGGGATACAAAGTTCATTTGCTTTGTCCATTTGCCCAGTGGAAAAGGGACAGGACTGGGCTGCAGTGAGTTTCAGCGCTGTTTGATCTGGCAGGTATGCAGGTAAAAGCTGTGGACTACCCTCTTATGCTCCTTTGTGCCTTCATTCATCCCCCTCTAAGAGGAGATTTTAAAAATCAATGCTTAAGGGTGTATTGCTGTGTTCTGCTGCCACGTGGAGGCTGAGAAAGGGACTGGCAGTGAAGAAAATAAATTTTCCCATCTTCTCTTGCCAGCAAATTAATTTTCAAATAGATCTTATTTCATTATATTTGGATTTTCGTGCTTCCACGGTTTAAGTCAGATATTCAGACAAGTAAGAAATGCTTCTGTTTTCCATTATTTGCTTTTGTATTGGTATTTGCTTCCTGTTTCAAAAATATTGTAGGTATTTTGAATATTTTGTAGGGTTTTTGTTGGGTTTGTTTTTTTTTTTTAAAGCAGGATTTTTTCATTAGCAATATGGAAATCAAATTGGTTACAGTGACTTGTCAAACCGGATAAGTTTGTTTGTGGGGAGGTACATATGGAAAAGCTGCTTCTTTTGAGATTGTCTGCCAGTTAAATAACTGGGAAATGGAAATGAGGGCAGTTATGGGTTTCTGTGTACACGTGCAAGTGTGGTTGTGTTTTTGCTTAGGTCTAACATCTTGCTTCTCAGTTCGCAGGTGTCAGCAAAATGCTTCTGCTCCTTGCCACAGGCTCTCCCCACAGCCTTCCTCATCCTCTTCCCCTTTTCTAGGCCCTCCCTTCTCCAGAGCAGATACGCCTTTACCTGCAGGCAGGGCAGTCCTGGAGCATTACCAGGATGAGGTGCTCTGCAGGGTCAGGATGGCTTTGGGGAGAGCTAAGAGACGCTGACTGCGCTTGGCGCAGGCTGGACATGTGCAGCACGGTGTTCAGGCCGGTCCCCTCGTGTGTGACTGGTGGCCACCCTCCTGCCATTGCAGCTGGGTGGGTTTTGAATCAGAACCGGGGCGTCCCCAGTGGTCTGGCTCTTACACTGCCACCCAGAGCAGCTGGGAAAGTGCTTCATGGTGAGGGGAACCAGCAGGGCCCTTTCTCTCCCTGGATAAAGTAATTTTTTAAGACAAGATTATTCCTGGGACATGGATGCCTGAATGTGTACAAGAGACAGTGGCTTGGAGTGGTTGTGAATTGCACCCTCCAGAGTGGTGACTTTCTTTGGTTGGTGGTCCCCAAAAAAAATGGCACATCTGAGGTGTGAGCAGAGGGGATTTAAATAAAGTGAGGTGCATGCTTTCTTGGTCATTTACCAGAGATATGCTTTGAGGGATGGGCCACAGCTGAAAGCCACATCAGGAAGATGCTATGCCTTGCATGTAGGTTTTGATTTTGGGGGTTCCGTTTTGAAAGACACAGGCCACTCCTTAGCTATAGGGGAAAAGAGGCTGAGGCAGAGGTGCAGCTGAGCTTCCTGTGTAGAGAGAGAGAAGGCTGCTGTGGATATCACTGCTTGCAAGCTTCTCTCCCAGTTGAATCCAGGAAAAATGTTGTTGGAAAAAAGGTTTTAAGCAGCTGGAATTTCACAATGTGCAGTTCTTGTCCTGTGTAGCAAGTGACATCAAGCACACTTGCTTTGAAAGGGCATACTGTGCTACAAGTATAAATGAGGACAAAATATCTTCTCATGTAATGCCAGTTCAATTCATCCATCTTAATGTAACAATGATCCTGTAAAAGTGATGAGTCCATAGCATCGATTTAAGGGGAAATGAAGCAAAACAATGATATAATTGTTATCGTTTTAGAGGTAGTTAAGTATACAAATTTCTTTCAATATTTTCAAATGATTAAAAATATTTTAAAATATTTTAANACAAGTTTGCATATCTTATCTTTCATACAGTGAACCATCACTGTATGTTATCTGAACCACTGGATGATAAGATACAGTTTGCCTTGTTCAGCATTTTTATGTGCAATTCATTAATAGGTTTTGATCTGCAATAGTTTGTAACCTGTATTTGTGGTTAGGATAGCTGATGATTCAGTTTCTTTTAAATTTTTACTGTAACACTGCACACGGTTTCTCTGCATTGTCCGATATTGCAGTTTAAACTCTGAGGGTAACTTAACACATTTTTAATAGCAATCCTACTGCTTAGATATACAAGATGTCTCAATTTTAGTAGTTTATTTTATGAAATAAATAAATATTTTAATTATTTTCATCAAGANCATAACATTAAATCTGTATGACAGTCATTGACAGCTTGTGGAGGATTGACAGCTTGTGGAAGATATCCAGATTTAGTTGGAGACAGCACCACTGGAATTGCGTTCTTAACAGCCTTAAACTTAGAACTATGTTCATGTATGGTGTGAATGCATGTGTTTGCATTTCTGGGGAGAGATTGCTTATAAAATAAAAATTGAATTATTTCCAAAATATTTGGAGAGAATATTTTTCTTAAGTTTAACAGGTAATGATTACAGACTGGAGGTTTTTTTCTCCCTTTTGTGTTTTATGTTGTGGACTGATCTGCCTTGCTGAAGCTTTTTGTGATTTAGGAAATGTTGATCTTTGTCCTAATGGCTGCAACATTTGTTTTGAAATGCAGGAAGGTCCCAGGAGATGGCAGTGTACAATAGCACAATTCAAAATATTTGTTGGAAACTGAAAGCATTTCGCAATTAAAATTGAGTTCTTATTTGTATAGCTTTATTATTATTATTATTATTTTTATTATTATTATTATTATTATTATTATTATTATTATTAATTCCAAAAAGTTTATCAAAGAACTGGCAACCTACTATATATACAAGTTTGCATATCTTATCTTTCATACAGTGAACCATCACTGTATGTTATCTGAACCACTGGATGATAAGATACAGTTTGCCTTGTTCAGCATTTTTATGTGCAATTCATTAATAGGTTTTGATCTGCAATAGTTTGTAACCTGTATTTGTGGTTAGGATAGCTGATGATTCAGTTTCTTTTAAATTTTTACTGTAACACTGCACACGGTTTCTCTGCATTGTCCGATATTGCAGTTTAAACTCTGAGGGTAACTTAACACATTTTTAATAGCAATCCTACTGCTTAGATATACAAGATGTCTCAATTTTAGTAGTTTATTTTATGAAATAAATAAATATTTTAATTATTTTCATCAAGAAAGACATATCTGTTGAAATTAAGAAAACCTTTTCTCAATTCCAGCTTTGGATCTTTCTAATTTTTTTGAATATATAGCCTGGTGGTGAATTTTTTTTGTAACATTTGTTTATGATTGTTGATGATTGTTATGATGAAAATAAATTTATATTTAGCAAAATTTCATTAGATAGTCATCAGGGAAAGAAGATTTAAATAAAATTAATTCTGTACTTTAGGAAATGGAAAGAGTCAAAATTGTCTTCTCTTTAAAATGTCAAAACTGGGTTTACTCTTTGGAGCCAAGTTTTGCAATGAAGTCCAGGGGGCAACAAGTGAATTTAATTGTGGATTTTCCTTATTATATTCTGAGAGTGTTAAAATGTATTTGCTTCCACTGTGGGAACAATCTGTGGCCAAATTTGGAGGTTAGCTCCAATATACTAAACACCTGTCATATCCTGGAGCCAGATTTGAGCCCTTTTTTTGAAGTCTGTCAGAGAATAGCGTTTGTCATTGCAACAGGGCCTCAAGAAAACAAGGTTATATGGCAAGAGCTGGGTATACCAGTGACTTTGTTGTGATTGAGGGGTTACAAAAAGCTGAAATTGTATAAAAATGTGAAGTTCTATTTATTATTTCTCTTGCAGTAGCTGGTGTCTGTGAAGATGTGTTTTTGATCTGGAAGGAGCTGGAGGAAGCCAGGAGTACAGTGAGACAAGTTCAGGAAATGTTATCAGAGTCTGACCAGTCTGCTTCTCAAGACGGTATCATTTATGTTTCTTTCAAGACAGCTACCATTGTATTAATGATCAACATCTTTTTTTGAACAGTTTTGATTGCACATCAATTTGGGGATGATCTTCTCCAAAATGTCTGTATACAGAGTATAGCACCTATATGTATATATAGCACCTATAGTAGTTACCTAAACTTAGGATTGCTTAAAACTTTCCAATACAAATCTCTGTTTACTATGGCTTAAACTTGCTAAACTTTAACAGCTCAGGCTGAAACACGCCATTTTTAGTTTACCAGTGACTAGGTTTAGACGTTACCTGGATTTTGGGATATGGAAATTATTTGGGGGAGTTTTTGTGATCTCTTCCTGTCTGCCTGAACCAGTAAGTCTTCCATTTTTTCTACACAGTGCTGGAGAAATACCTCATCCCTCTCCTATCACAGTCTTCTTGGGATAGCCTCCAACCTGGTAGCTAGTTCATTCCACATAAAGGGAAGAAGCAGAGGGGTTGCATTTTTGTCAAGGGCGGAGATCTGAAAACAATTCAGAATAAGCACTCTGACAACTCTTGTCTTAAGAAACATAGAGGAGCACCTACATTTCTTCATTCAACCGATAGTTCCTGCCATTATGCCTGGCCTAGAACATGACTCATTTGTTGTTCTGTGCATATTGATTGGATTGAGCCCTGTTGGAGACAGAAGCGTAGCTGGTTTCTGAAGTTCTGTTCTGGAAGGCTTTAACAAGGGACAGTGAGAAGCTACTCAGTCCTGCAAAAATGGATATGCTCTGTGTAAAGCATGTGGAAGAAAGGAAACAACAGTTTTCTTTTCAAATTGTGTGAGCACATTTGTGATACTTGTTGTTCTAAGGACCACAAGCAATCATAAAGCAAAGGTTTCCACATGAACAGGCTCTGATTGTGCACCTGCCCTGATGTTGGCTGATCTCTGTGTGTGTAAGGGCAGTAGATGCCTCCATAGGTTTACGTACAGGCTCAGGATCTCACTACTGCAGTCATTGTAGCTGCATCTAAACTGAGTAGACATTTATACCACCTTGGTCCACCGAAGTTAAAGGGTGACAAAATAAATTCACCCTGCTATGGGACCCACTGCCTTGTAATTTTAGTTTAGGTGTGGTTTATTGGGATAGGGATGAGTCAATGGAGAATCCTGTATCCTATTATTTTATCTGTATTATCTGTGTACTATACTGGTGTCCAGAGTTGTGCAGTGCCCTACCTTAAGATAGTCCTTAGAAAATTTGTGAAACAATATGACATTGTAGTTTGCCTTTTACTTTAAATAGCCATCTCTAAAAAGATTAATGCTAACCAATGGTCTTGACTGTATTTTCAATTATATCTTCTGTTGTTTCATTTTCTCAAATGAATCTCCTTGAAGTTAGACGTCTTATTCAAGAATACTTTCTGGCATTTTGTTATTCAACTACTAAGAAAATTTGTTTTATATGTTGATCTTCTCACTATTGTCTTTGCTCCCTGTCTTCTGGTGTTTTTTTTTTTCCAGTTACAAATGAATTTGTTGCAGCGAGTTGTCTGATAAGAAAAAATCCTACAGCTGAAGTATAGACTAGTAAAAATCACTCAGAAATATCTGTTCACTCCGATGCTGTCAGAGCAAGTAGATCAAGTTTGAAAATTTTGATTTCAGTATCAGAGTCTGGTTTTGAAAATAGCTTATCCAAAATGAACCATGTTATATAGGAGATTTTGTTTGTTTATTTTCTTTATTAGCAAACAAAGGTGATCATCCATTATCAAAACATATAACTGACAAATATTTGACTTCTGAGAAGTGGTTGCAGAAGTATGGCTTGAAAGCTCAGAAGCTCACACTGTACGATGCACTTGCTGATAGTGTTTTTCGCCATGTAGATGGACCTGTTGACATAAAAACTAAACCAGAGGATGAATGTTCACAAACTGATGCTGTGAGTATTGGTAATTTTCCCTCATGTCCTATGAGTTGTTTGTTTTTTCTTTTAAAGTTTGAAAACTTGGTTGATGGATAAATTGATAATATAGTGTATGGCATTGTTGTTTTGTATTTTTTGTTAAAATCAGATTATTAATTATTGAGACAGAGTAAGAATATCTTAAAGAGATTTTTGAGAATGACTGCT
This sequence comes from Ploceus nigricollis, assembly GCA_013399945.1. Taxonomy (NCBI): domain Eukaryota; kingdom Metazoa; phylum Chordata; class Aves; order Passeriformes; family Ploceidae; genus Ploceus; species Ploceus nigricollis. The sequence continues at coordinate 379,129 of VXBC01012962.1, forward strand.
TTAAGGACTCCTTGCTGGTTCACACACATTCTAAAAGGAAGAATCAGAACTGGCTTAAGCAATGCCTTGGTTTTCTTTGTATTTCTGTGGGGTGGGGCAAAGATTTCTTATTATCTTTAGAGGATGTGTTAGTCTCAGATGCTGCAGTGTCCTCTAGTTCCTTAAGAAAATTTGGATTAATTTGTCTTCTATTTGTTTTTCTCAAGCTTTACCATTGACTGTTTGGTAAGTTTCTGTTTTTTTGCTAGCTGCAAGAATAAAACCACTTTCTATTGAATCTTTCTAGGAGCAAATTCTGTGAACATCATATCCCATGTTTATTTCTACTCCTGTTCATGTGCAACAAGCATGTATCTTTGAAGTTTGTTCCCCAAATATTAAATGCACTGCAAAATAATGTGTTTTCCACATGAAATGTGTTTTTCTTTTTTGTAGGAGACAAAGAGGAAGATAATTCATGCAAGATACTGTGACAAGTTTGTACATACCCTCTGGAAAGATGGATCTGTAGTTCATGTATATGTTACTACAGAAAAGTATAAGCAGTACAAAGAGAAAATGAGGACAGCTCTCAGACAAGTGGAAGGAAGGTTTGTGTTCTTTCACATAAAATCAGTTTGATCACTTTACATGAGCGTTGAAAAGTTTGACATTTACTGTCATAATAAGTTGAAGTGGTTGGTAAACTGACAGCAGCAGTACTAAGCCAGAAGTCTATTTTAAATCAGAATCTTGTATGTTGGATTTCTTAGTAGCCATAGAAGAAAACTGATGAAGATTATGAATTTTTGTTCTTACTTCTGAAACACAGGTGTGAAAGTCACTTGGCCCATTTTTGAATTACTGCTAAAAGTGCCAAAAAGTGCCAGAATCATCAATAAACTTAGTAAATGTTCATCCTGTGTACCTAGGATCCCTTGTGACACCAAGAAGCACAACTTGGCTTGTGCATGTACTGATGGTGGTTATCTGCCCTTTTTGCAGTTTTGTATTGAAGACAAGTTTGAACAATCTAGATCAGAGTCAGGGCGTGAGCTATCAAGTAATGCACATGATCAGAAGTTCACTGCCCAAACTTGCTGCCTAATTTACATTTTTGCAGCCATACGGACGCTTAGGTTTTGTATGACATCTACAAAATAGTAGGCAGTCTAAGGAAAACCTATTGTAGAACAGAAAAAAATAAATGTTGCCTTCTGGTTTGTATATTAGGACAACAAGTTGCCTAAAAACTGAAAAAAGCAGGATGTGAAGCTTCATTTTATTGGTGAATTCTTCATTTTATTGCTCCTTCCCTACCGAAAATATAACAATCTGATTATATTTAGCAAGGTCAAGCAGAGTTTTGTTATTCCTTCCAGTTTATCTTCATCTTACTGTATTTAGGATAGCATTTACATACTGTCAAAGGAAAATTTGAGATAAGCAGTTTTGGTGAGTATGAATTTTTGAAATCCAAGTCAAGACTGCTGTTTTGTTTCATCAGAATATTAAAAAGTCTTGGTAGACCTCATGAAACACTTTGGGTGAAATAACTAATGACAAAATATATATCAGTAGCTACTGTAGCAGTATCCTTATATTTCTATGATATAATTTTTCTGAAACCTTCTGTGGTGATGAATATTTTTCCCAAGATCATGATGTTCTGTGTGTTAAATGTCTCTGTTTCAGTGTAGATGAGTATTTTATGACTCTCAAGGGAAATCAGATTTGGACTTGCTGCATCCATTGCTGAGGAAATGTTCTTGTGCAGAGCAGTATGTATGCATGTATTTAACTGGCTGGCACATTCCAGTCCTGTTTAAAATGTAAATCGAACTCTGTATTTAAGGCTCAAGGTCCACAAACCATTGAAGCATCTGTGTTATATTAAAGCTCTTTGAGTGCTTAAGTTCCTTGGAGAAGAGGTTGTAGTATAGGCTTAAATGATTTACTGAGATGAATCTGGAAAACAGATACAGGGACTGTAGTTATACCACTTGTTACATATTGCTTCCACGTTGAATTTCCGAGCCCAAACTACCTGATAACTGACTTTATAAAGGTGCTGTATTGTTTTCTACTGAAATAAAAAACTAATAAAAACTAATAAAAAACTAAAAATGTCTTGTGATGTAGGGACAGGAGACTGATTCGTCAAGGGCTTCTGACAGTGACTACTAACAGGTGTTTGGGAAAGAGAATAAGAAGTACAGCAGTGACAAAAAGATCCTACCTTTCAGATTCTGTTACACAGGGCTCCAAAGATGTTACAGAACAGGTTCTGATATATTTTTCCTCCCCCAGGATTAAGTGGCTTCAACAAGGAAGCAGAGGGCTTTTTGGAAATGTGTTTGAAGATAATGTCTATCTTCTTATTGATACATCCCAGTCTATGAACAACAAGCTGCCATTAGTGAAGGAAAAAATATTTCAGTTAATGCAGGTATGATAAAGTGATGACTCTAAAGGCTAAGGAGCATTTTAAAGTAAACTGATCTTTTCTGGATTATTGTTACTCTACTTTTTGTTTATTTTTTAAAAAGTTTTTTGAAAACAACAGCTTTATAAAAATATTTAGATTTTTCTTCATGTGCTCATTTTTTTAGTTAAGAATTTATATTTTCCCCTCATTTATACAAGTATTTGAAAAAAGTTAGAGAAAATATTAAAAATTAAAAAGGTTTAAGTAGTTCTTTCCCTCAAGCCACCTCCGTTCTAAAAAAAAGAAAAACAAGCCAACTAAAAAACAAACAAAACAAAAAAACCCCAAATCAAAAACAAGCTGTGCAATGAAACACCTTTTGGCATTTTCATTTTTATTTTTAAGCAGTGTCATCCAATTCCATTGGCTTGTTGTGATTTGTAATGTGTGTTCTAGATTCACTTTCATACTTCTACAATAGAGGGTGTAGAATGTTTTGAACTTCCTTGCATCTTACAGTGACTCAGAACTTTGCACAGGGACTGGCAAGGTGCAAGAGTACCTCAAAAGCTGTGAGTACTGGGAGACACACCTAAGAAAGGATTTGTCTTGTCTAGTTTTAGAGGTCTACAATGATGTCACCTAAGCTTACATTAATATTTCAGAGATATGCTTAATTTTAAATTTCTTTAGTCCTAAGAGAAGTAACTGAGATGAAAATTCAGTCTGGCATTGATAGCAATCATTGGTAGGACTAAAAAAATTAAAACTATGACAGAGAGGTTTTTGAGCTAAGTGCTCAAGTCATAGGACATAGTATCTTGTGGTCCTCTAAGCAGATCAGCACTAGAAATATATTAGATACTGTGCCAGAATGTTTCACGGGAAGCTGTACAAAAATAATGATGAAAGGGAGGCAAAGACTTCAGGCTCTGAAAGTTTGTACTCGCTTGCAAAAATCTTCCCTAACTTAAAACTTCTGTCCAAAAGTAGCTGCAGCAAATTCTTGATTTTCTCCTGCTGTCCTAGTTCTCCTTGCCAGTGCTCTTTATATGATTCTTGTTCTTTTCCTCTAAATTATATCTTTGTTTCTGATTTCAATTTTCTCTCGTAAGCAGTGATAATCTCTTTCTTACACCACTGATCATATCTGGTTTCATCTCTCTCTTTCATGCCCTCCTCCACATTTGCTGTTTAAATTGTTTGAGAAATATGAGTATATGGAGACTTACTTTGGGAATTTCAAGCAATCTTAATAGTTGCAAGCAATAAATGTCTCTGGTTTTATATGTCTCTCTGGACACTATAACTTTTATTATATATATTATAATAATTTATTGCAATCTTATAATTAGTTATATAATAATTAAAATAATTGCTATTACTCACTGTGTCAGGATACAAGTATTCTTTCTTTTAATAGTAGGTAAAATTCAGATGCTGTCTCTTGCAGGAACAACTGCGACACAAGAAGAGATTTAACTTCGTGAAATTTAGTGCCCAAGCAGTGGCATGGCAAGAGAAACTTGTTGAAGTTAATGAGGAAAATTTGCAAGATGCTTGGCTTTGGATAAAAGGGCTTGAGGTAATATGGCAGCTAATTATTACAAAGAGTTTGTAATAAAGTGTGTTTGTTTCTTCGTTTGTTCAAAGTTGTGTATGTTTCTCCACTTTATGTATGGCTGGGATGATTTTGCATAGACTAAGTCTTTGACTTGAGTAAGCTGACAATATAGATGATGGATAAAATTAAGTAGATCTGAATACAATGTGTTTGTCAGGTATAATAATCCTTTAACAATGGACCTGTTTATGAAATCATATTAATTCAACTTGCAGCCTGCTATGTTTAGTAGCCAAAATGTGAGCATTGGCCCATTTGAATTCCATAGGAATCCTGTAATTGCTCAGACCCTGCATTTAAATTTGTCATTCTTGCCGCAGGGCTGCTGCATGGATGAGAGGTGTTGCTGGCTCAGAGGTGGTACAGGAGACCAAAGAGGTGGTACAGGAGACCAAAGCCAGCAAACTGGAGAAGCATTTCTAGTCCCTTTTGATGGATAGACAGCTAACTTTAGGTGCCATAGAAACATAAGAACAATCATACTCAGACCAAACATCCATCTACCCAGTATTCTCTCTCTGACAGTGGCCAAAATCTGAGTGTTTTTCCCTGAAACAAAGCAGAACTGCTTGTAGTCAGTCACAGTCATCCACCAGATTGTAACTATCAGCAGTTTTAGGACCACTTAGCGTGTAAAATGTGGACAACAATGTTATGAACACTGGACTAAAAATCAGTCATGCGAAGGTATAGATACATCCCACATTATGTTTTCTAGCACAAACCCCCATGTTCATGTAATAAAACTCCTCAGCATTATGACGGCTTTTCTTCAGACTTTATGAAATTCCTGGGGATGAGGGAATTGGGTAAGCAGCATAATATCTTTGAGACTACAAAGCAAGATCAATAACTTGGTATTCTCAGAAAGCACTAACAGACCAACACACAGAGAAAAGGAAGTATTAGTGTGGCCTCCCTGAGCAGCTGGACACTTGTAACTGACCTTATTTAGCCTTATTTTGCTGCCCTACTTGAGGCTCAAAAACTTTTCTCTGTTTAAGTCATGTGTGTTGTACAGCGTCATGAAAGTTCAATAATACTTTGAACTACCATATTTTGATACCATCTTGTATATGCATTAGTGAATGGCCTTTTCCATCATTATTCATAAAAGTGTGAATTTTTGATTATAAAATTCATGCTAAGTTCAGATCTGGGTATCTGAAATGGAATAGGAAATGGCACGAGAACAGGCTGCTTGCTTTCAGGGATGACATGTGCTGCTGACCTTTTAACCTCTTTTAAGCATTGCAGGTATAAGTCTGAGATCAAAAAGCTGGCTTTACAGTGAAGGTGAAATAAACAGAGGGTTGCTCTGGAATCTTATTCAGAGTAGATCCTTTGATCCCATTTTGTGCTTTTTGGTCCCAAGATTATGAATAAGGAAGCTGAGCTATAAACAGTAACTAACTGCTCCTTAAAAATTCTTTAGATGTGATAACATTTAAAATTTTAGTGGTAGTACTGTCATATAGTTGAAATATGTCATTGTTGTTTAGACACTGATAAAATTGGTGTTTATTTGTAACAGTAGCAATTGAGAAACCTAAAATGAACAGCTTTTACCATAAGGTACAGGATTATTTTCTGCACATCATCAGTATCCACCCTATGTTCCCATGATGTAAAAAGAAGTGAAGGAAGCTGTTTTGTTTTAAATCAGTTCGACCAATTTACACATGATAATGAGCGATGTGTCTAAAACTTTATAATTACTAAAACATCAGGATTATTAGATAAATTTAACAACTTCGGCTGGTCATTTCTTACAAGTGGGTACTGATAAGAATTGCTTGTGACTCAGAAGATAAGATAATTAAGTAGATGAGCTATCACATTGCCTGGCCCATACTCTCTTATGTAGTCATACAGAGTAACTGTCAGAATGTACCTTCTATTCCATTTCACCTGATTTCCTTTGCCCTGGTGGGAAGGACTGGAAGAAATTTTAACACAGTTCATAGGACTGAAGAAATAATGCTATCTCAGCATATTTTTGCATGTATGGGTCAATGTTAGATATTTACATTTATCTTCTGTAAAGCATTATATACACGGATGCTGAATCTCTTCTTACACTGCTACAATCCTCACTGCCCTCCAGAACAGTACTCAGGTGTTATACAAGCATAAAACAGACTCTTATATATTTAGAGGTTTTGCTTTGGTTCCATTAAAAGACTAAGACTTGATTAAATAGTTTTTCATACTGGTAAATCTTACATGTACCTTTAGTTTGGAAGGTGTTGTACACAATGTTTGAAAGGTGGATAGCTGAAGATATGAAATGTAGGGCTTAGGTTCCTAAGCCATGAAATGCATTTCATTGAATTTAGTGTAAAAAGAATAAAGGCAAATCATGATCACTAAGTATGTGAATGGCATAGGAAAAGTGTAGTATTACTCCAATGGAAATTTTTAGTGAGCACAACATAGTTTGCTGGGCATGTTTTGTTGCTATAGCTAACTTTTTTGTGCTAAAATATAAATGATACTTACAATAATGTGTGAAGGGGGTAGATGGGAGATAGTCTGGAAAAATATGTTTGGAAAACCAAGAACTCCTTTACCAGTTTTGGAGAAATAAAATTGTGCAACTCTTTTGAGCAACTTTTGAACTGTTTACTTGAGTAAAATATGTGTTTCAAGGGAGTGTGATGAGTCGGCAAGCAGGAGCATCAGTGGTAAAAATGAAGAGAATGCATCTTTTGTCTTACATCTTCCTATCTGTTTATAGTCTTTTAGTGATTGCTTTTACTTGTACAGCTCAGATTGCTGCTGCTAGCATTTTGCTTCTGTGTGTTTGCATAAGCACTGAATGCCAATCTGGTACCAATTTATTTTACTTTGACACTTTCTTAGCTTTAGTTAGCTACATGACATAAATGTTTTCACCATTTTATTAGTCATTTTGGTTCTGTATTATCCCTTGAATCAATACACAGTCATTATGAATTTAAGAACAGAGGCAAAAAAATGTATTTATAGCTGTTTCTTGGTCTTTTTCTCTTTGGTTTCTTAGGTTGGAAGTTCCACAAATACACTCAAAGCTCTCCAGATTGCTCTTGCTGATACTGACACTCAGGCTATTTATCTCTTGACTGATGGGAGACCTGACCAGGTATTTCAAAATGGGAAAACAGAAAATGCAGAAAATGCAGAAAAGAGGTGTCAGCAGTTGGAATTATGAGATGAATGTCATGTCTGCAGTGCTGAGTGTTGTGGAGTCTCTTGGATGTTTATTGGCATTGTTTCACAGTTTTTCTAGCTCAGAGGATAAATTAATATTTTAACAAAGAATAATTTGGCTTTGTGTACAATTCATATTCTTATTGTTGATATTTTTATTAAATTCAAAATTAGTGAATAATTAATTTCTATTTACCTTGTTAATAATGTCTTTTATACCTTTCGTAACAGTTAAATAAAGGAAATGGCTGATATTGCTTTTAAGTATTAAAGTTCAACCAACACAACAATTATATTGCAAACATTGCTTAATTTGTCAAGATTTTAAAGTATTTTGAACAACTGAAATGTTGTCAGAATTTAGAGAACTGAGTCAATAATTTTTTTCTACCCGATCCTTCAGCATTTTTGGAGATGGTTGATCTACTTTTTCACCTAATTTTTATTTCCTTATGGGAGGAGGAAACTAGCTTTCCTATTTTCTCAGCCTCTACTTTGTTTCCTGGTATTGACTCAACTTTTCTTTGAACTAATTTGGTGTCTTAAAAAGATCCACACTCATATACTTCCAAAAATATTTTTATATATATCCAGTGATACTAAACACTAATGTAGTAGCTTAATTTCCTAAACATTAGTAATTTATTTTAAAACTTTAGAAACAAAGAGTACTGATTATATTACAATTTACATCATGTGCCTCAATGCACTTATCAGTCTTTCAAACTCAGTTTTAAATTAGCTCATTTAGCTAATTTCTGATGGAAATAGCAATCTGTATAAAGTGGATGCTTTTAACTGATCTATATCTGTCTCCGAGCAGCAGAACAACTGATTAAATTCTTACAAATTCTCCATATTTTGATAAATATGTTTCTAGATGCCACATTTTTAACATAAGGTTTTTTTTTGATTTTCAGCCCCCCCAGATAATTTTGGCTGAAGTCGAACTTCACTGTAAAATTCCCATCCATACTGTATCCTTCAACTGTGATGATATAGAAGCCAATGCATTTTTGTATGAACTATCTACTAAAACAGAGGGACGGTTTCATTATTACAACATTTATTTGAGTGATCCTGATACTACAGAGTTTATTGTTGTGAGTATCTGAAAATAAATAGATTTGCTGCTTCATGCTACTTTGAAGAGCCACATGACTTGCATTATTGGGATTTCATATTACAATAGATTACTAGAAAAGAGAGAGTTAAGCCTAGTCAGATTTGACATGATATGAAAGTAATAATATGATTGTTCTGCTTGTGAAATTTTTCTAGATGACAACAAAAAAGGCTAAATATAATCCAAAGTACATTTGTAGTGCTGTTGTTGCAAACACATTCTCCCTCTCCTGATGCCCCCTGCTTGAAAACTAAAACCTAAAAGTACATGTAGACCATGTTTCTCTGGAAGAAACATGTAATCTTTGCTGTTTCAGAAATAAGTTACTGTTTAAAATGAAAATATTGTTTGTATCCTGTAAATAAATAAGAGAATGCAGAGCTTAATTTGAATTATAATGGTTCTATGGATTTTGTTTCAAGTTTGTTCTACAGTAGCTGCTTGGGAGAGATCTATAAGGAGTAAGATTACTAGAATAGCAGTCATCTATCAAGTGTGACTAAGCAGCTCAACAATCCCCAACAGGAAATTTCTGAATAGACTAACAGAAACACCCATTTGAAACGTATTCTTGCTTTTAATTAAAATTAACACTCAGTGAATTGATTGCATAGATTTCAGAAATGGTGGTAGTTGAACCATGAGAACAAGAAGTAAGAAGACAGCACTGGGAAATTTGAACTTTACAGAAACCAATTAGAAGGAAGATGTGAAAATAATCCTGCATTTGAAAAATGTCAGTGTACTGGGCAATTTCAGTGATTTTGCTGGTGTGGACTGTGTGACATGTCCAACACTGCACATGTTGGAAAAATGAGGGACAGAGTTTGTGTTGTACATCTCCAGACTTGGACATGGGAGCCTGTGGCCCTGTGGGAGCTGTACAGGGATCATTGTTGGAATTTCCTTCCTGTTTCCTCCTCTAGCCTAAATGATTCCTAGTCAGCTCCAGTGTTCACTTGAAGAGTATGTTTTTTGCTTCCATGGAACTGGGACAGTATATGATACAGCTGAGATCTGTAGAATGACAGGCTACCCATTGTTTTGTACATATCTTGTATTTTATTTATTTGCTTACTTGTTTTCTTGCTTGCTTGAAATGAGTGGAGCTAGTGACCTTATTACCTTATTCAGAAATACAGCTGTTCATATCTCAAGGGGCAACTGGCTAGTTAGGGAATGCTTGCCATTTTCCTAGAAAGGAAGAAAAATTTGAAAGGCTATAAAATCAAGCACAAGAGCCTACCTGAAAAAGTATACAAAATTTGGAAGCTGTCCTGAGTCATTATTCGGAATTATTATCAGAACTTGCATCATTTCAGTTCAGAAATGAAACATATTTTGGAGCAATTGTACTAAAACATTTGATTTTCTTTTTGTTAGAATAAAGACATATATCTTTTGAAAAGAGAAATTGATCAAGGAGAGAAAGATCTAGAGAAAGTGAAGACCTTTCATGAGAAAAGTCTGATGATGAATTCTTATAGTGAAGAAAATTATGCAGAGAAGAAGTATGTCCTCATTCTGTTATTATGTTAATAATAGGTGTGAACTATCTCTTACATTTTTCCTTTTTAAAAGATGGTTGTTGCTTTCTTACTCTCAGGGTTTTTTTTTTGACAGCCAAGGTAATGGAAAAGAAAAATCTGGAAAAATTTACTAATACTGTGATGCCTGAAACAAAATTATCTTAAATATACCAATAGTCTCAACATGTTTCAAATAATTAAATCAAAGAGGGGAAAATATTTTTTTGTCTCCAACACATGGTAAAATTGGTCCCTCTGACCTAGAGAATTAATGAAAAATTATTGTCATCTAGGTAGAGCTGGCTTGATACCTCATGACTAAATGGGCGCTCATGGGGATATGCTGATTGAAACATAAATTATGTACAAATATACTTATGTATTTATTTGTGCAGTGATATTAAAAAACATTACAAAATGCATTAAAAGAAATCAGATTTTTATGACAGAAATCTATTTAAAACAGTAAAGGAATGAAAATAAAGTAAAAATTATTAAAAGTGGACAGTGATGTGTTATGATTTCATGTGAGAAAGGGCAGGTAGGATGTTCAGTATGAAAATATTTTTAAGTGCTTATTTCAGAATTTACATATTTTATTTTTTATTAATGCTGGGATATAGAGATATATGTATGTGTATATATATATGTGCATATGTATGTATGTCTCTGTCTGTCTCATTGCTGTTGGTAGTTACTTAGCCCTGGGATTCAAAGTAGCTACAATAAAGCATTCTGTTCTTATTGCAAATATATGAGAGTGTTATCTTAAAAGTAATGAACAAATTTTAAATAAACTAAGAAATGACATTTAAATAATTTAAAAACCTAGGAATATTTTGAATGCTTTGAACTCTCCTTTGAAATGCATATTAGTATAAAGGAAAAAATATTTTGCACTGTTCAAAGCATTTGAAATCAATGTTTAAATTGCCAGAAATCTTCAGCTTAGTGTTTTTTAAATTGGTGTTATATATTTGCAGTAATTTCTCTTTGTCACTTACAAGCTGTAATCACAAACAGACACACACTGTGTCCCTGTTTCTAAACACATTGAAGAGCTGAATACTTCTCTTAGGAGTAGGCCGTGCTGTGCTTCAGAAGAACCATCAGTGCCGTCACATGAGCAAACTGGGCAAAGCACTGCTGCCAGTCCAGCCCAAAGAAAGAAAGCATTATATGCAGGTAAGACTCAGATGAGGTGTAATTGTCAGCAGAATAGATTCACTAACTTGAAAAGATTCTGTTGCAAATAGCAAAACTCATCCCTCATTTTGGGAACAAATTAATAGTTTGCTGACTTAAGTAATCATCATTTTGAAAATCTAAACTTCTCTTCATCTCTACTTTTCAGCCATCCTACTTTTTTGGCCCCAACAGACAAACAAATGTCTGCTCATTTGTGCTTGTCACAGGCCCTGCCATGAAAAAGTAGCTATTTTAGCAGTATGTTTTGAAAGCTCTGTTTTTTAACAGTATAGTAGTACTGGCATGTAGTGCTACTATATATATATAGGCATATATATAGGCATATAGTAGCACTGTTTCCATTGATCAAGCACCAGGAAGGCAAGGAAAACTAATTTTCACTGATTAATTTAGCAACTGAAATGTTGTACAGTCGTTGTGCATGTTGCTGCTTGTAGGCTCAAATTTTAAAAATGGTGCTATTATATGGCAACTTATATATGCATACTTTTGTGTGCACAAAACCTCTGAGATAACAAAATGCAAATGTTTTCTCTTAGATCTGAAAATGCAGAATGTGAAAGAGGCATCTAAAAGGTATGTGTGTGCATATATAAATACATAACAAAACTTTTTACATATTTTCTTCAGTCTTTTCAAACCTTTCAAATGTGTTTCTACCTTGAGCTACGTCTCACAGCCTCTCTTTTCTAGCTCTCTAGATGTCTCTTCAGCTCTTTGGTTAAAGACCCATGGCTTGGCTGCTAGGCGACTCACCATCATGGATGCCTTAGCTCCTACAGCTGTCCTTCACAGTACAAAATACATCCCAGTTCTGGACAAGCATGTAGTTTCTAAAGTATTTGATAAGGTAAAACTCCTACACCATTTGAAAGCTAGAACAAAACTTGACAGTGTTTTCAAAAGGTTTTTTAAAATTAATTTCTATGAATGTCGTAATAACATTTTCTGGTATTCTACATTGTTGATGTGCACTAAATGTATCATGCATATCTGAATGATCATTCATGCATCAGTAAGAAGATTAAACTGATAGTTATTAGTATGTCTTGCATACTTTACCCTTAAGTTCTTTCACAGTTACCAGCTGATGTCAATGTGCAGCCATTGGGTGTTTGGCAATTTCTTGAGCACCGCATCCTCCACTGATACTTACTAATTCACTGGAGGATGTCTATTATTCCATGAAGTCATCTGGAAAAGGGTGCTGGTGCACATTTTGTGGATTTGTGCATTCTCAACTTTTACATGGGACTGCTAAGATATTTTGAAAAGTATTGTCCTTCAGTAATTAAATTTTGAGGGCTGTAAGACAGTTGTAAGATTGTATAAAATTTTGGGGGAATTTTGTATCATAAAGTTTAAATTGCTATTCCACTTATAGGAAATCCATTTCATGGCAAATTGCTCTAATTTTCTTGTATGATGCAGCCTACAAAAGTCCTATGAATATGCTGCAGCTCTTTTCAATTAATAAAAACTATTTCTTTAAACAATGCTCAAAGAAAAAGCTAAACTTTTTTTTTAAATAATAAAGAAAGAAAAAGGGGTTTGTAGTAGAATGAGGTATAGAACTAAGTAAAAGATTTATAGCAAATGTACACAATTTTACATTTTAAAGTATTCATGCTTGTTTTTTAAATTTAGGAATGGGAATTTTTGCTAAAGCATGCAGACTGTAGAAGAAAAACCAGTTCCTCTCTTTGGTAAAACCAGTTCCTCTCTTTTGGTAAAACCAAGTCAAAATTAAGATCTGTAAGGATTTTTTTAAGTGTGATTTTTTAAAAAATAAGATTAAAAGATGTCTTTTCATATGAGAACAATTTAAAAGGTACATTTGAACATTTCACATGTAAAATAGCCATTTTTCAAAAATATTCAGACATTCAATAGTTACAAAACTGTGCAAATCTACTGTAAATGTCATACAAAAGACATTGCAAATTTCACTAAACTCTTACATCTCATTTGTGAGCAGTCACTTTTTTTTCCATCTTCTTCTGATATACCTAAAAGATCCTATTTCTTCCATGTTTCTCAGTGAACAGCCCTTTGAGTCCTTTACAGACAACTCTTGCAAAAAATAAAGCAGTCCGTCAAACAGAGACTTTCAAAGAGTGTCTTTTTTTGAAAGTAGTCTAAACTATGATTCAGCAAGTACTGTGTACAAGTAGTTTTTAATAGCAATTCATAGGAACTGCTGGTAGTCTAGTTCAGGACTAAATTAAGTTCAGTGTTATTTGAATTAACAGGTCCTGTACAGAATCCAAACAGTGATCCATGGGCTTTCTTTAAATTCAGGGATGTAAAGGCAAAATAATAATAATTTTTGTAATTTCTTCATACCTACTAATCTCCATTAGTTGTAATGAGACACTCAGTTTCTCAGGCAGTGGAGAATTGTTTTTCTATGTGTAAAGGAATGGATTTTTCTGGATCGGAAGCTGAGTATGGAAAAGAATAAGAAGGTTGAGGGTTGCACACAAGATGAAAGCAGTAGAATTTTTGAGCTACAGAACCCACTTGACCTCAAGCTTCATGCCAGCATATCAAGAAAATAAGGTGAGACTAGACAGTGAGCTTGAATGGGAGACTTTCAGGATCTTGATTATTCCAGTACTTCAGAAGTTTTCATTGAAGACAATAAATGTACAGGTAATTTTGCATTCAACCTTCTGAGATCTTAGTTTTCTTGGTGTGGAATGCAGACATCCTTGTTTGCTTTTCAGGGGATAGTGTAATTTTATTTTTGGTCTTTGCCAGCAGTGATGATGGAATAAGTATGAACAGTTTTCTTACCTTGGAAATGCAGCAAGAAAAAGGTTTCCATGACAACTGTTCATTAACAAAAGTCTGACCTGTTGTTTTCAGTTCTGTGCTATCTGTCAGTTTCACCTGAGTTATTTCAAAGAAGTTAATTTACTAAACTACCCATCCAGGTTCACATTCATAAAAAAAATAATGGCTTGGGAGATTGTCTAAATTGTGATATGTTAATTCTGGGGGAAACTTTCCCTGTAGAATCATGTAAATATATGTTACAGCTTGTGGCATCTCAGTACAAGTTTGCAAGTCATGAAGTTTTGATTCAGTGCTTTGTTCAAAAGAATCAGATTTGGCCAACAAAACCATCTTTCTTTGGTCTAAAATAAGAAAATTTTTATAGGGTTATTGTGCTTTGGTTTTGTCTTTACTATTTTGAAATTTGGGGTTTGAAATAAAAGCCATTTTTAAACAAGTGAGTTCTTTTAGTGTGAAAGTTAAAGTATTTAATTTAGAAAATGGAAAAATATTTTAGTAATAAAAAAATTTCTCTGTGATTTCTATCAGCTGAATCTGTCAAATTTCACTTGACTTTGTGAGCAGTTTTCATTGTTCTCAAAGTATGCATAGTATTTCAAGTTTAGTATTTGCTAAAAACACATTCCATTCTCTTTTTTGTCTTCAAAAGTATAATAATGTGTTTATGCTTGTCTAGTCCTTCTATTCAATACAAAGTATTTTATAAACTGTTGTGGGAACCCAGGGCACCGGGAATATTTCTCTGTCTGCTTTGGGGTGTCCTGACCCCAGGGGAGCACTGACTTTGACCCTCATTCATGGAGAAAGTTTCCTAGACTTCAAGATAGACTAGAATCCACAAAAGTGTGAAATAGATTATAGAGAGTAGTGTAGGTGTATCACTTTGTGAGAAATTTAGGTTTTAGGATTTTTAGTGTGTTGTAGATGGGAGCAAGATGGAGGGTATAGGGTGTTGTCTGGAGTTCCTTTCTCATCCCTCTTCTTCCTTGGGTTTGGGTGGTATCTTGTAATTGGACAGAAAAGTCCGCATTGCGAGTCTTAAGGGATCAGTTATTGGGTTAAAAGGGGAAATAATCTAGGTGTCATTGGGTAGTTTCGTTTTAGTTCAGCCTTAAAAGACCTCGAAGCTGTACATCTGGGGCCATTTTTGGTGCTGTTTTCCTGCATGCAAGGTCTGGTGCAGACAGCGTGCTGAAATTTTGATTAAGATAACAATAAAACAAGAAGCTGAAGACCAGAAAAGTCCAATGCATCTCTCGTTCCTGACACAGAACTGCTCCAGGAGGGCTTTCCCTGTTAGGGGAGCCCCCAGGGAGAAGCCCAACACGGGGCCAGGGAAGCCATAAACTGTATTAAATATTCATGTTACAAATCATGCTGTTTGTACTTGAAATTACTCTCAGAATTTGTAAGGCTCTGTGTATGTGGGGTCCTACATGATGAGGCCCTGCTGAACTTCTGTTGCCTTGGATTGAGTAACATCATAGACAACAATCATGGCATTACAGAACTTGAAGAGAGGTCATCACTTCCCTGCCTGTCAGCTTTCAAACTTCACCTGGAAATGACAAGTAGCCAGTTATCACTGCTCAGAATTGTGGGCAGAGATTTACCTCATCTGTCTCCAGCAAGATGCTTTCACTGACATGTTCCTATTGTCTTTAGCTTCTAAGTGATTTTAAGATTAATTTCATATCAGGAGCTTTGATGTGGTCTGGCGCTCATGTGACACAGACTTATTAATCAGAGAGACGCTGTCCTTGGAAAGAGAGGGTGATACAAAGTCCCACCACTGCTCCTAAAAAAATGATTTTTGTTGCAATTTGGAATCCAGCTCTGCTGAGATGATTCAAACACAAATAAAGTATCACTGAAAAATGTTCTCAATTAAATAATTCTCTTTATTGCTCTATTTTCTAATTGTTTGTCTTACTCCCCCAACAGGGGTTTTAGTTAAGTGTAAATTGAACCTCATCCGTGTTTTTCTCATCTATATCCTCAATTCAGACAGGCACTTGGGGAAGATTCCCACTCAATCATATGCATTGAAGACAGTTTTGGGGAGAGTAACATTCTCTTTCCTCTCCAGTTCTTCCTTGGATTTTTTTTTTTTTGTTTATATTCAGCATCAAGACATTGCTATGTAAAACAGCTTTTCATTTATGAACTACTGAATAATATAAGAGGCTGAAAGATGGTGAGACTTTGGACTGAGAGTTTGGAAGGCATCTTTCCTCCTCTTTTGCCATCCATTTCTACCCTTTTCTCTGCCTTTTGAAGATCTACTCACAGTTGTATTCATTTTTATTTTATAATGAAGTTGTCTTATGTAGGTGTTGTATTGAGAGATTTGAAAAATATTAAAGTTCATGATTCTGATGAACCTGATTAGGTTCCTAAGTAGTCAAGACAAATTTCGGTGACCAATGTCCACCTTGTTCGCTCTTTGGTGATCAGTGTGATGGTAAGAAGTATCTCTCTACAGCTTTACTACTCTAATTCCTTGCAAAATAAAGTCCTCCAGAAAAAGTGCATTAAATACATGTAAATATCTACTCTCACACCTATATGCTACAATTAGATGCTAGAAAGTAGGAGAGTGTTTTAAGGCAATAAAACATGGAATATGGTCATACACTAGACATATTTGTTTCCTTCTGACTTACATTATTAGAGTGAGTTGTTCGACAGTACTGATTTAGTTAGAATTACTTAGTAGTTAGGAATCTTAATTTGTAACTTCTTCATAACGAGATTGTATAATTTTAGAAGAAGTGGCTGGAAACTGTGTCTTAATTCTGACATTTGTGGTGCTTAGATTTTTCTTTCTGCAGCTTCCAGTGTTCCTTCTGGCTGTTCTGAGCCTCAGCATTCAGTCATTCATAAATTTGTATGATAAATGATATCTGTGTCTTTTATTGTATGATAGATGTTACCACTGGCCCATGTTAGCAGTGACAAGAAGGGGATTGCACTAATTAATCCTTGGGCAGTGAATCTTGATGCCTATAAAAAGAAGCTGGAACACGCAATTAAATCCTATGAGAGGCAAGTCTACTCACCAGAAATTTATTATGGTTGCAGTCATGTTTCAATTTTTTTCTCAGGTACCTGGTATTTCCTCACACATGCTTTCCTCAATACTGATAATTCTGCATGTTGACACATTTTAGTCCACCATCAACATGGAGAAATTTTATTTTCTTAAAAAAAATTAAGGCAGAATGTAAAAACAGATAATAGGCAAGGAGATAAATAACAACATGTTGCTCATATTATGTTTTTTCAGTGACAAAAGCAAAATTCTTTTACTTTTTGGGAGCAAACCTGAAACCAGTCATCCCTCAGGAGGAATTTGGCCATAAACATACAATGCTAGCCAGACTTCTAACTTAAAATTAAGCTCCTACATCAATAGGCTGACACTTAAACTGAGGACCTGCTTTTTGCTGCCAGCTCTCTATTACGCAACTATGCATGCGAGAATGTGACTGAAGCACCAATAAGAAGCTGACAATTTAAATTTGGTGGGGTTTTCTTTGAGGGGCATATGTATTGTACTTTTTTATTAAATGTTAGTAAAAGTACAACAGAAGTAAAGAGGAAAAAGGCACTAGATCTCTAAACTACTTCTTTCCATGATCCAACTTTGTGCATTTTTTTTTAAATAATGCAGTTGACTATGGTGTACTTCAGTGATCATATGAGAGCTTTGACCAGAATTATTTTAATAAATATTTTTAGGCTGTATTCTAATAACATTTACAAATGTAATTATTTTATATGACCAAACCCCCCTTGATGACAAGTGTTTAGTCCTTGTTTTTTGATTAATTTGACAGGGGATCTTTAAGATTTGAGATTATTTTCCTTGGTAGCTATTTATGATCATACCAGTTCTTTCTAAACCATGTTATAGCTTTATTTTTCAATCCTATTATCCTATATAGATCTTTTGTGATAAAATCAAGAATTTTGATTTGAAAATGCTCCTTGCTATGTCTAGTATTAGTAAGAGTTCAGTGAATAAAAATCTCTTGTTTTCTTTGCTCTGTCACTAAGACAACACTGTTGTTACCAGGCTGATGAAGAATTCATAGAAGTTGATTTGTCACTCATTTTAATGGAAGGTTCAAGTGGTGTATTTGTGATGGTGAATTCTGAAAAAAATTCAAGTTTTTCATTGCTGTGCCATACCATTGAATATTTTACATTTACTGACTTTGATTTTAAGGGAAAGAAAATTGTTTTCTGGTTAAACTCTTACAGCATTGCCACAGTCTCCCTAAGACTTGGGTGATAAGGATTACTGTTTACTTCTGTTTACCAACAGAGATCAATGAATCAGTGTATTTAGAATAGTAGGATTGAGTTCCTACTTCCATGAAAAAGAGGTATAGAAGACAAATCTATCTGAAGATCCTTATAATTGGCAATGCAAAAAAGAGACCTTTTTTTTGCTTTTTCTCTAAATGTGAAACAGCAAGCCAGTCAATTTTTTTTTAATCTAGATGTCACAGCCCTTTTCTAGTAGCTGAACTTCCAAAAGCTGCAGTTCAGCTTTGTAAATAGTGGTTGGTCACAAATTTATTCTGACCTATGTAGATGAAACAACACATCAGGGCATCCAGGTTTCAAGCACGGAAGCAAACATGCCAGTATTTTCCCCATATGCAGATTGAGTTTAGCATCAGATTTAGAGGGAGAAAAGTGGCAAGGGCAGAATTTTTCTGATCTGACAAAGAGAATATACAGTATTAAAGGAGAAAAACACTGAAAGCTTCATAATGTGTATGATTTTTTATAGCCAGTAGCTTTTTATAACCAGCTTAGTTATGGGTGTGCAGATTTAGAAGGATGAAATAGGCATTGGAGCATGCTGAGCCTGTATATTGGGAATGAACTAAGTAGTTTGTATTCTAAAAATGCAGGGATATGTTTTCTGGTTTTTAAAATGAATCATCAAGAGTTTTGTATTCAGAATCTGTTGTTAATGTACTTTTTTTTGTGCATGCACCAGTAAATCTGGCAAGACTACTTGTAGTCAATCAGGTTACAATCTGAATTTTTCCTGGCGATGAATTTGTTCTCATATCCAAAGGAAATTTGGAAATTTTTTCTAGAATTACAGTAATTGGGATGATCAGTAAAGGTTTATTTCTATAGCTGAAATGAAGTAATTGAGTGATGGCTTGTTTGGGATGTTAAGCTAGATGATCTTAAAAGAGTTCAAAATTTCTGTCTTAAAAAGCAAAAGCAGAAAGTTTAGTAGTGCTTTAAAAAAATCTCAGAACTGCATTGCTTTGGGATAATCACTTCTGTTTTCCTGTCAGTAGTTTTCTTCATAGCCAGAGTTTAATGAATTAGAAACCTGAATGGCACAACTGAGGGGTGATCTTAGCAGGGAAAAAAATTAGAAATTAGCATTACTACATTCAGACTACATTTTCTGAAAATGTATAATTGGAGGAACTGTGCAGCTTAACTGGCATTTAATCAGTTTTGTTAAATCAGATTTAACTTGCTGGTGCTGAAGACAACCATCCATAGAAAATCCTGGCAGGAAGCAGCAGTGATTGCCATTAAACCTTCTATGACCCTGAAATAGTCATGCTGTTATTTGATGGAAGATACTGCTTTCCCATCTTCTTTTGCAGTTGATAATTTCATAGCTGAATGATAAGGATACAATTTGATGATACAGTGTGCTTGGAATACAAATCAGTGCAGATATCTTAAGAAACTGTGTTTATTTGCTAGTTTTGAGATGATCAGCTGCACAAGGAACTGCATTCCCTCAAAAACTGCTTTCCTTTCTTTAATAGGCGCCTGAACCTAGTTATTTGGAGAGCACTATCTCAGGAGGAAAGAGACAAGTAAGCTATCACTTTTGGTTTTCTAATGTACCTCTGAAGGGCTGGTCATAAATATTTGGTAGTTTTTTATCACTATTTATATAACCAACCAGCTTAATTTTTAAATATTTCATAAAATATACCTTGTTTTCAAAAATGTATATATGATATGGTGTAATATTAAATTCTGGACCTCCTTTTTGTGGTGCTGATTATTTTTAAAGGAAAGAACTTGCATTCCATTGGAATGTTGCTTCTCTATCCTTAATCAGTGTCAACTGCAGGGTCTTGGGAGGGCAGCATGTCATTGCTTTTGACAGCAAAGTAAATCTTCTCTCATCCCATAAGGAGCTCTCTAGTGTCTGATTTGTTAAGGTGTAATAAGCACCTTAAAAGCATGTGCTGGAACTGTATATCACTCTGGAAGTTTGTACTATGTTAGCCTATTTTTTAAATATTGATTTACAAAATTAATTGCTGTATAAACATCAGTGAAGTTAGCATCTGTTTGTGCCAGAGAATAAAGCAAAGATCAATTAATGAAAACTGAATGCGCCTGAAATAGATCTTCACAGAAAAATGGGAATGAAAACTAGAATGCTTTTAAGAAGACATAAACTAATGAGTAACAAAACCTACAGTTCTCTCATTAATAAGGAGAACTAAAACCTCATTCTGGTGCAGAGAGGAAATGAAGACTGTTAAACAAAACAGCATGTAATGAAAACAAAAAGAAAATAGATGTCTCTTGATAGACAATGAATTGCAGAGTATAGAAATTTGACAGGGTGTCATCCAAAATGTTTAATTATTGATAGCATATGGCCAATTATGCATGTAATGAAAAAAATGTCGTAGCAGTTGCACAGGCTGTTGCTAGAGGAGCATATAAATCTTGTGCATAGATATTAATGTTATGTGCATGGGTATAAATATTGTGCATAGATATTAAAATATTTGATTTGTTTTTCAGAAATTATGGCTCAGCCACTTGAATTTCTCTGTAGCTGTGTTTCTATAAGATATAGTTATACCAGGAGTGATTATTCGACCAAACACAGCAGTATCTGGATGAAATGCAAGAACTTGTAGCATACAGAAGATAAATTGGGCAAATCTGATTCTTTATTCTGCCTTCACAATTTGTGACTCTATCTGTAGAGCACTGATGCAATTAAAATTTTTCTTACTTGTGATTATTAATTTCTTAAAAAAATATTTTTTTTAAGATTTAAAGAGGATGGGCCAGTCCAATATATGCAGCATAAAGAAACTTTGCTGGAGGCTTTAGAGAATTTGGGATGGCCAGTTTCCTATGAAGATGTAAAATTGTTAGAAGATGAGATATTGACAGCATTAACATATATACAACAAGCCTCTGATCTTCAGGAAACTGTCAAAAAGGAAATTGAGAAAAGCTCAGAATCACACATAAGCAACAATAAAAAGGTAATGGGAGGGGATTTTTTTCCCCTTAGATATTCCTCTTCACTATGTACCTCTGGAATATTTTTTCCATGATCTTAGATGATGTAGAATTGTAGCATGATGCTAAATAAAATGGATAGAGGAAAGAAGGTAGTTAAGAAGAGAGCAAGCTTTCAATTACTTTTTTTAAATATTGGGGAAGTAGAAGTTCTGAAGCTTCAGAGACAGCCACAGAAATCGAGCCTCTTAGAAATAAATCACAGCAAAGGATCTTTATCCCTGCTGCAATGATAGCAGGAAAGAGAAAGAACAGATATATTAAAGGCAATTTAGATACAAGATTTGTGGTTGGGTTAGTATCTGATAAACAGGACTAAAAGATCTTCTAATATTGGAGTCATTCACTGTAATCTTCCATGGTACATTTCTTGTAAAAGAAAATACAGAGAGAAGAGTTGGGATTCAACTTCATTTTTGTACACTAAAATTTAACTGTCTCTAAAATGTGAGTATATGTGAACTGGTGGGCAATATCTCAGCATTGTGAACTGAGTCAGTGGTATCTGGAGCTAATTCTGAAGTGGACACACTTTTGGCTAGGCAGAGAGGTTTATTTTCTCTCTCCATTTCATTAATACATTACTCTAGCATTAATACATTAGTCTAGCTACTCTGAAGCTACGATTGAAATTAGTGTTTTTGTATATATATGTGTGTGTGTTTTCTGTAGCTTTTGAGTTTTTTAATTCCATTAAGACTGCACATTTGAAAACATTTTAATGTCTTCATAAAACAGATTATCTTGATTCATTTTACATTAGTTTGAAAATATTACATTGCTGCTAGAGCTATTTTGATTATTGATTTACCTATGCCATATAATGTCCCAATACAAGAGCAGCAGAAACACGTTTATGTTTCTTGTTGAGTGTAATTTTGCTGTTGCCTTGGAACAACCAGTGTGTGCTCTCAGACATGATGTGATTACCATTGTGCAATCACTTATCCTGAGTCAACCTGCTTTAGGAGTCTAATCAGAGCAGCATCTTCAGTAATTGCTAATCTGCAACTGAAAGGCTTCAAGAGTGAGAGGCAGAAATGCAGATGTAATTAGAATTCTGTTTATGTAGTAGAAAAACAATGGGAAAAAATGAAGGAAAATGGGAAGGCTTTAAAAAGTTTTGTTGAAGGTTTTGCCAACTGCGATGTCTACCCACAAAATGGGTATAGAGAAATAAACTGTGAACTGAAATACATCACAGCTAGGAAATAGCTGATATGGCACTGAATGAAAATTGAAATTGTGGCATCATAGAAAAATCACAATTATCATTAAACTATTCAACAAAGCAGACTTTTAAATTTCCTGATGATTTTTTTCACTAAATTTTAAATAAAACACCTTAGTTTTCACCTCTTTCTTTTTAGGCTCTTTCATAAAAATGGGCTAGGTCCATGCAGAATGGGCTTGTTCCCACTGGCACCCAGGGAAGAGTGGTGGTTGCTTGACTCTGGAGGTGTCAGGATTATGAGAACTCAAAGTTTGAGCCAAGATACAGGAGATCTTTGGGTATTCTTCATGTCTATTCTCACTTACAGTAGGAAAGTGCAAAGACTATTCTTTTTGAAAGGGAATTAAAAAATGTAGCAGCTATTGGAAGAAGTAAACAAAGTCTCCTTCACCCATTGTGGTTTAAAGCATTGCCTTCAACAGAAGCAGAGTGAAACATGGTAAAACCCCCTGAGAATCAGATGGGGCTCTTTTGTAATAAAAATACTGAATGCCAGAAATGGCCACTGCAACAGTGTCTGGGTCAGTCATGCTGAACACCTAAAAGCTGTGTGAGAGAAAAGAAAGATGGATTTGAATTTAGACAGTGTTTCTGAGCCACCTGAATTCTGAATGACTCGGAATCCTCATTGTGGATGCTTGTGTCGTCTTTAGTATTTGGATTAATGTGGAGTGCTGGAAGTTGCCCAAGTTATTAGTCAAGCAATACAAATTAGTTGATAATAAATATTCAGCAGCAGCTGTCCTTTTGGAGCTGAAGAATTAAGTAAATGCTTTACCCAAATACTTTTTTGTGTCTGTGGAACTGTAGGTCTGCTCTCAAATCAGCCTTTGTTGAGTTATACTTCAAGCAGTCATTTAAGCACTGTGAAGAGCCTCTGGTTTCGTCTGAGTTTCAAAACCCAAGCTGTTGATATAATTAATATTCTGTAGGGGTAAAGAATAAGCTAGAAAAATCCCATATATCTCTAATTTAAAATATCTCCTTGCCTCTTTTGTGTGTTTTGCTTATTTTTAAGACTTTTTTTCTAGGTTTTTTTCTGATTTTTGAGGGGGAGTTTGAAAAAAAGAGATTGTGATAATTATAGTGAAACTGAGAACAAACTATTTAGTCAAAGTTATTAATATATTTTCCATCATTATTGACTATTAGGGAAAATCAAGTATCAAATACTTTTTTAGAAAAAAACATGTCATCAGAAAAAGAAGCAAGTCATACACATCCTAGCAAGCAGAGGTTTCATTAAGAGTCTGTGAGGTATGGTCATTTTTCAGAACAATGTGTAGATCTGTGGAAAAGTTTGAGATTTCAAGTTGCATATTTTTATGATTCAGAAGAACCATTTAGGAGATGGATGTCTGCAAATTGCTCACGAGGTAGGCTAATAAATATTTTAAAAATTAATGGTGAATCTGATTTATTTAATGGTGAAAATAAATGCCACAATTTTCATTTAGTGGTGAAACTGATTTATTATAAGCAAGTTTTGCACTTGTTTGCAATTTATATTTAGGAACATTATTGTGAGCAGAATGGCAAAAATTAGTGCAGAAAGAACCCAAACTAGTGGGGCAGAATAATGGACAGTGGCAGGTCTGGAAGATGTAGTATACTATTTTGCTAAACTGGAATGTTTTAAAATGGTTGAAAATGTCAATTAAATTTTGGATTTATAGTAAATAAACTTTTTTTCCCAGGCACTTGAAGATTTGTTTGAACATTTTTTGATTTTGTTTTTGATTTTTTAATGATTCATCCCATAAAGTTAGGTACTTCTAATGCAAATCAGACTACTGTGAAAACTCTCCTATCTGGACAAAAGAAATGTGTATAACAAATTATCTTTTTCTGAAAAAAGAGCTGATTTTTTCCTTACCTCATTCTTTAATATGAGTTGTTCAACTTCATGACATTTTTTGTAGAAAAATGTTAGCCAGAACACATGAAAATAAAGGTATTGTTATGATCATACAGAACAGGATTTTATAGTGAAAAGTCTTACATGAGTACTTCCTGTACTTGGAACTATTATGAAAGTTTAAAGTATTTACAGTTTACTGTGAATTCTGTACAGATCTCGTAGCATTACATTGCCTCAGTTTTTAAATAATTCCAAAGAATAGATTAAGGCTGACTGCATTAGCTGTTGTAAAGAAATAATTGTGTCAAATTACAGAGACTTGAAGAAGAAAGTGGGAAGGTGAAGTCTAAGACGAGACAAAAATGTCAAGTATTTGTGGCTCACAAAAGCCAAAAGGTAATTGCAAGATCAGATGTCACAGGATTTTATTATCCAGGTATACATTTTTGTCCACATTTTCAATATTATTTAGTGTTCCTTAATACTGATAAAACATAAGTTGTGGTCATAATTAACTACTTCTTTCTTAATGACATTTACTATTACATGTGCATATTAATGAAAAATGAATACATATTTTGAATGTGTATATATACATTTATAAGAAGACATTCATTTTGTAAAGTTGGAGAGCAATGATATGTTTGTCTATGAAAAGTATGGAAGGAAATCGTAAGCCAAGTTTTTGCATATGTCCAAAAAGATCACTAAATGCTGCTGCCTTTTTGTTGAATATTAAAAAAGAGTGGTTAGTAGGTAAAACTCAGTTCTATTATTTCACACAGAGAATATTAAAATATTCTCTGTGTGTATGCGTTTATCTTTGTGTTACCTTTACTTGTTCGGTTGGGATTTTTTTCAATTACATATTTTTAACTGTGGTAGTAGTTTTATTATGTTAACTGTCAGTTTTATTATGTTAACCTGATCAGATTACAAATTTCAGACCTGTGCTTGAAAAAGACTTCATTTTCTTTTTATAGCACTATTAAGACTGGTTAGTAAAGCAAGGGTGTGGTATTCACATCTTCTCCCTCTCAGGAAATTTTCATAGAGGCGCAGAGAGAGAAGAAAGAGAAAACAATTTCTGTTTCTGTTCCTTGTTTCTCCCATGTGGAATGCATTTGGAGATAGTTGACCTGGGGTGATTGGTTGATTGAATTCTGGTGAGGATTGTTTGGCCCTGATGGCCAATCACGTCCACCTGTGTCTGGACTCTCTCAGGGAGAGAGTCACGAGTGAAGTTAGAGTTAGGAGTTAGATATGGTAAGTTAGAAAAGTAGGATGTAGTTTTAGTATCTCTCTTTAAAATAGTATATTAATGTATTATAATATAGATATGATAAAGAAATCATTCAGCCTTCTGAACTGGACTCAGACATCATCATTTCTTCCCACCGGGTTCACCTGCATTTTTACAATACAGGGGTTTTTTAGGTACAAATGTCTCCATTGCCCTAGCACAGCTTACAGTAGCTGAATGAAAATGAAGAATGTAAAGTATAGACATGGTTGACCTCAGTGATGTGTGACAGCCTATAGGATTTTCTTATAAAATAATTACCACAAGGGATGAAAGAAAAAGTATTTGAATATTTTATTCTGTTGTTTTTCAGGAACTGTGATAAAGAATGTTAGTTCTACCTGTGCACTTGTTGACTTCAGCAATGGGGAGAGCTGTGATGTCCCTGTCAAGTTCACTATACCTGTGGGAGGTGCTATGCCATGCCCACGTCTGCAGGTGAAAAGCTATTTTTTTCATTATTGCAAATATGCATTTTATATTTAAAAATATGAAATTAATTTTATATCTAGGTAATAAATTATAGATTTTTTAAAAAGTCTTTAAAATACATTCATTTTAAAGAAGAGCTCTTCATTATAGTAATATCATGCTATTTTCAACATGAAGTTTTACATTTGTTTGAAGCATGTTTTCATTATAATTCTATTCCTTTGTTTATTAAAATTATGTGTTCTAAATTAATCTATATTGTTTTCTTGATAAAACATGAATATTTCCTCAGCCATAGAAGAAAAGTGAGCTATCTATTAGTAGAGTTTATTGTTTCCTAGCACATAGATTATAAATGTAAGAGAACCTTTTATACTTAGTGTGATTTACAGCAGGTTTTAACCATTTTGTTTCCACAGCATGTTTTAAATCCAGCAAGTAACCATATACTAATGCAAATAACAGTAATAAAAAAATTATAATCCCAGTTCCATTTCTGATTTTCTTTAAAATTTATCAGCTGTCTGTAATCACAGCTGGGTTTTTTGGTGATTCTTATTTTACACACCAAAAAGGTGATGGTTGCATAGAGGATACAGCATGGATCCATCTGTTTTGAATAAAAGAAACGTGTTTATAATTGCATTGCTACATATAAAACTAGAGACATACCTTTTTTTTCAATTTGAAATAAAGGCAAATCCTGATATAGTAGCTCCTGATAACTCTGTAAGTTCTGTATCTAACTCTAGAGACCTGCAGAATTTGATATAAAATTGTGTTAGTTTTAAAAACAAATTTGGATAAATAAATTACATCTGGAATTATCTAAAATTCCCAAGGTTGGTTTAAAAGCTTGTTGAAAGCCGTAAAATTTGCATAGAATCCAAGGGAATGCAGTTTGTAAGAGTTTCCTTGTTCAGCTTGCTAGCTAAGCCCAGGTACGTTTAGTAGAGCTCAGTCCTTTATTTTTGTTTTGTGTTCTCTCCCCGATACAGTGGAAATTGCATGATCAGAACACTCAAGGGCCAAGTTCTTCTTTTCTTTCAATGGTCCATATTAAATCATGGGAACATGATAGAATGATGATTCATGTAGAAATACCTTAGTAGTTATGTCTTGTAAAGCTCACAAGTTACATGGTTCTTGCATTGATGCTTTCCTGGTCCGCAGGTTGGAGACTATGTCTTTGCCAGAACTGGGACACGGGCAGAAAATGAATGTTATGTTCCTGCCATTGTCATAGCAACACCACAGAGGGTGGAGACAGGTGACAAACTCTACACAGTACTGCTGTTCAACAACAGGGTGGTAAGTAAACCTAGAAGATGATACCAGTCTGGCTGTTTTTGAAGAGGCAGATAGAATTTTCCAGGCTAATGAGCTCCCTGTCCCAATCTGAGTCTCCAGCTAACCAGAGTAAATCACATTTCAGAGTGCAATGAACAGCTCATGTAATAAACCTGAATGAAGAAATTCTATCGGATAATTTATTCTTAAATCATACTCTGTTCTTTCTTCTTTAATACATTTGGTGGCTTTCAGAAGTTCCATGCTTCTAAAATAAGAAACATAGGGAGTTTTAACACAGTCAGTATAGTCTGAAATTAATTCCATTATGTTTGTTTGGTTTGTTTTTTGTTTGTAAGCCATTATGATAATTTTACTGCATTTTTCACAGCGTACATTAAAGAAAATGTACTTTGTACTTGAAACTTTTATATTAATTATCTTTATTAGAGGCTGATTACAGTTACATTTAAACAGTTGATTTTTTATGCATATGTATCTTCATTGCTTTTGAGATTTCGGTTTAAATTAGACGAATATTGGTTCTGTTATTGCAGGAACACTGTATAAGAAGCGAGCTCATTAAAATCAGCCAAACCAAGTATGCCTATTCCTGTCAGTACATAAGAATGGTGCAAACAGTGGATTATGAGATGTGAGTATGTTTGAACCTAAAAATACCAAATTTTTAAAATTTGAATCCTAAATGTTGCACTTCGAGTTCAGCTATGCTGTCAGGTTTCCATACGTAGTACTCTAACTACAGCTATTGTGAACTGGCTTACTCTACACATGTAACTAAGTTTATGTGAGAATTTACTGCCTTATTTTCATTTTGTAAATATTGGTGGGACCTGATGGTTTGAAGCTTAGTCCCAGAAAGTTGTTAAGGGGATTGCTGCAAGGTGAGATGGAGTTTCTATTTGTTGTAGACCTTATTTTCCTTTTAAAATACTTATTGTTATGCAAAGCTGCACATAAAATTGCAGTTTTTTTCTAAGATACTTGTTCAACTTCTGAGCTTAAATCTGGAGAATGATGGAGAGTGTGTAAGATGAGTATGAGCCCCTACTTAGGTTCTGCAGAATTAATGTGTAGCAAGATATGAAGTGTACACTGAAAATGCAGTGGTTCCAAGTGTTTATGGATTATGTTTTCATCTTGTATTAAGTTCTAGTTTAATCCAGTTGAAATTGTGACAGCCTTCAGAGCACTAACACCTCAGACAACCTTAGGATGGACAATAAGATCAGAACAATCATCTAGGGATATTTCTCCAGAATACCTTCTCAACCTACAATTATTTGGGATTTAAAAATTCTCTGAAGAAGAGTTGGAGTCTCTGTATTAAACAGTCTTGGTGGAATTTTCTTCCATGAATTTGTGCAGTTACTTTTTTTGAAACCACGTAGAACTTCTTCCCAGGGGGGTCACACAGTTTCACATTTTGTGTGAGAAAACATAATTTGGTTTTGAGTCTTCCATTTGCCTTGATGTCTACAGGATGAAGGATTTCCTCTTCCATGTAGTATGAGCACTGCTGCAAAAGAATCATAATCTCCATCATGGAAAGTTTATTTCCCAGAGGAAACATGAACAGGGAAAATGACAGAATCACAGAATTAGCTTGGTTAGAAAAGACCTTTGAGATCATCGAGTCCAGCCTATCACCCAACACCACCTTGTCAACTAGAGCTGAGTGCCACATCCAGTCTTAAACACCTCCAGGGATGGTGACTCCATGACCTCCCTGAGCAGCCATTCCAATGCCCAATCACTCTTTCTGTAAAGAACTTCTTCCTAATGCCCAGCCTAAACCTCCTGGTGCAGCTTGAGGCTGTGTCCTCTTGCCCTGTCCCTGGTTACCTGGGAGGAGAGACCGACCCCCACCTGGCTGCACCTTCCTTTCTGGTAGTTGTAGAGGGACATAAATTCCACCATTAAAGGCAATTTTAGATTACAGAATCATGGGATGGGTCAGATTGGAAGGGACCACAGTGGGTCATCTGGTCCAACCTCCCTGCTCAAGCAGGGTCATCCCAGAGCACATGGCACAGGATTGCGTCTAAATGGTTAAGTATCTGCAGTGAGGAGACTGCACACTCTCTCTGGGAAGCCTGCTCCAGTGCTTGGTCACCCACAGATGTTCTAAATTTTCATTGAAATGTTCTAATATGATTATAATCATTAAAGATTTAATCTAAAAATTATGGGTGAGGGTACCAGTTGCAGGCTGATCTATGGATTCACTGAGAATGATGGAGTGAAAAGCAACTGAGATTCAAGTCCTGTGGTCCCCACATATTTTCTAGTAGTGATCCCAGTACAGTTTGAAACTCAGCATTTCACCTGCTTGCAGCCACAGCACACAAACAAATGAATGCCCTCTCTTTACTGAGCAGAATTCCAAATCTGGGAATACATCAATGCCTTTTTCCAGGTCACATCATTAATATGACAGTAGCCTCTTCTCACCAAAAAGCAAACCTGAAGACCATGGTTTCCTTTTTAATGCAAACAACCAGTTGAAAAGAGGCAGGTATGTAACTGGTCCGAGTACCAGCAAAGTCAGCAAAAGTCTTTCCCTTCCACTGAGTTGGATTGTATTCTGAGGTACTGTATTCAGAAAAGATGTGATGAAGTGCATGAGCAGTAAGAATAGTGTCCATTCTACATGCTTTGTTTCATGAATGAATGCTGTAGTACAAATATTCACTCTCCAAAGAGAATTAATTAGCAAGCTGACTTGTGATTTTTATGTACAAATGAGGAGAATTGAATTTTGCATTGGCAAACAGAGGAATTCTTTGGAGAATTAACTGAAATGAATGCACTAAATGGAGTTTCCATTAGAACCCCTACTTTTTAGGGCATGGAAGTGTGCTTTCCAATGAAACTTGTTCTTTATTATATTTATTATATTTCTAAAATAAATCCCTACCTCCTGTGTCCTACTTAGACGGTGACACTGCAGCATATTGCTCATGGATGTGCACAGATCTAATGAGAAAGTGCTGACGTTGATAGGAACAATGCAAAAGCATAATTTAATTGGAAAGGAATCAAAAAGTCTGAATGCAATATGATATTAGAACCTCAAAAAGAGACAAACAGTTTGTGCTGAGTGCTGGAGTAGTAAGGGAAAGAAAATTAAAAGGCACGTCCCAGGTTCCCATGTTGACAGGAAGTCTTCAGTGCCCACAGATGTATTACAATGCTTGGCTAACTCCAGCTCTGAGTTCTTTGGTATTTTAATTGTATTAGGGGTTATGCTTAATTGACTAATCTTCAGAGGTACTAATATAGCTCTTAGGGTTTTAGTAATGTTCATGAGACATTAGCATCTGTTTGGGGCATTTTCCTGCCATCACTGTGGAAAGAAATAATTATGGCAGAACAAGCATTCTGCAAATGTAGCCAACAAGTTCCATAAGCAAAGTACAACACTGTGTGATGTGGACCCACAC
Source organism: Ploceus nigricollis (assembly GCA_013399945.1). Lineage (NCBI taxonomy): Eukaryota > Metazoa > Chordata > Aves > Passeriformes > Ploceidae > Ploceus > Ploceus nigricollis. Next base: position 409,946 of record VXBC01012962.1, read on the forward strand.
AGCAAAAGGGTCTTTTTTGCCCACATCCTTTCTGGAGTCATAAGAGGCAGATAAGATTAAGGGCCAGAGCCCTGTTTTAGGCTATCCTTCGCTTATTCTATAGGTAAAAGGGAAGCTGAATTGTGGGGCATTTATATCACTGTTAAATGGTCAAGAGTGTGATAAATCCTTCTCTTGTCAGTACTGTGAGATGTGGAAAAAGGTGAAATCTATGTCTTGTAAAAGAGGCTTTATGAGATATGTGCTTTTAGCTTAGTGGATTTCCTTTTCTGGTTTTCCAGCCTGGATGGTGAGACTACAGAGCCCTGCCCTCGCCCACCTGTGGAAGATGAAGAAAAAGAAGCAAAGAAAAGCATAGTGAAAGAAAAGAGGGGGAAAAAGAAAAAGAAGAGGACAACAGTAGACAAAAGGCATCCCAGGGAGACGATGTTAGACTTGGATAATCTTTTGTCTCCAGAACTGAAGTAAAACAGAGAGGAAGAAATTCACTGTCTAGCAATGAGGAAGAATTTAGAGGAAAAGATGTAGCTCTGGAAAAGCAGAAGTATAAGGAATTAAGCATTTGTGATGGGTCTTTAGCTATTCCCACACAAGAAACAGGTTTCTGCATTTCTGGGTGTTAGCCAAGTTAGCTTTCCCATGTCCTGTATGATGAAATTCTTTCACCTCCTTTAGAAACTGTTCTTGACACTTTCTCAGCATGTGTTTTCACAGCAACGGCAAGAAATGAATACAGCACATTGCAGCATATGCCACCTTAATTTCCCTAACAGTTGTAGTAACAGTGAGGATGCAGTAACACCAAACCTTAGTACCTGCTTGTAAGCAGAGTATTTATTCCAGTCCCTCTACTGTTTCTTCTTTGTTACATTAAAGTTATGTCTGTATTGTGGGTATTAAATTATTGCACCTGTAGCTCAGTGCTTCAGAGGTTAAATTGCTTTTGGTGTATGAGCTGGCTCAGTTAAAGCTGACAGCAGTACCTATACTCCCTGTCACTCTGGAGCAGAGACTGGGCTAGTGTAAGCCTGCCACTACATGTCTGTCAGCTCTTCATTTTCAAGATCCTACTGTCAGTGGAAAGAAAGGGTTTTTATCCATACTTGCTAGGTGTACCTCCTTGTACCATTTTAAATATGTTTTCAACAGCCTCATTATTTATTTACTTTCAGAATGATGGGTTATAAATTCACTCAATCATGTTTTCAATCAGCTTGATTTGGCTCATCTGCATGTTCCTTCTATGTCCTCTCTCATCCTTTAAATATTGTCTGTAAATTCCATTTACACTGCTTATAGTGGGTATTATGGTGCCCATTATGTAATGGGCATTTTAAGAGTGGCCTGATCAGAATTATACGAGAGCAGAGGTGTTGGCTTGTCCAGTGAAAAACCACGGTTTCCAAAGGTAGGGCTACGTCGTTGGAAATGCTCAGTTATCCCAGACACCTTCCTCTTGGACATTTTGAGATGCAGATGCTGAGGAAATGTGAAATAATCCTAATGTGATCAGCAAGTCCTGTAACTGATTCCCTGCAGAATGGAAGAAAGATTACACAAGAGCAGTGGTTATCTCTGCATTTTAATCCTGCCTAGACTTAGCAAATAATCTCATAGCATTCTAACAAGGCTTCAGTGTCGTATGCAGGTCGAACATGCTGAAGAAGGTACCTTGTCCTCTTCTTGTGACACCATAAATATTGAATATGGGGTTTTTTTTCTAGAATTTATTTTCATTTACATATCTTTCTGTGTTTTATCAGAAAGCGAAAAGTCAGAGCTGATAAAGATGTAAGTAACACTGTATGGTCATGCTCACATGGTTTCATTAGATACCTCTTCATCCAATCTCTCTACATGACTGTGTATTTATCCTCTTTGGGTGTAGATAGTTGCCCCATTTTCACACCATGCAAATGTTTCACAGCACTCTGTGTAAGTTATATAATTTTGTAAGTTATATCAAATGTGTTACCTGACCCCTGTTATACACAACTTTTTGAACGGTGTTAATGCTGGATTTAATTTTAAAGATTAAGAGAATAAAGTAAACAAATTTGCCTGGCATTTTTTTTCCCTTCTGCTCAACTTCCAATCAAGTATGAACTATTAGTTTACACTTACTGCTTGGCAGTTCAATATGTGTTGAGCACCAGTGAGATTCCCCTATGCAGGTTAACACTTTTCTTAGAAGTTGTCATATTTGATTACATTGATGCGGGTAGATGTTAAATAACATGGATGAGGAGAAAGCCCTGCCATTCTAATGAATTATTCAGTTAGTCTCTGTGGACCAGGTATTAAAAATATCAGGTATCTAACAATGGACTTTCCCTTCGTGGAGTTTTTGTAGTGCTGAAATAAGGCTGGATATTCAAGTCAGGAGCCTAAACTGCACAAGTGAGGTAAAACACCCTGTTTTCCTCTTCAGACCCCTGTATCACTCTGAAGTCTTAAATATTGCCTTTCATATGCTGAACACACTGGTGTTCATCAGAGTGATCCCTTTCCAGGTTTTTCTAGTAGTTGCTTTCATTACTTCATTACTTCTGGACTGTTTATATCAAAGGCAGATTTTTTTCAAAGTCAGCATCTCAGAGAAGTGTTTTGAATAGCTGTAATAATAACAATTTTTGTAGTTAAATATCTTTTATAGGGACAAGGTTATGCTTTTTTTTTAGATTTCTAAAAGCAGTCTGTTAAACTGGTTTTTTTTGAAAGATGTATATTCCTCCCATGTATTCTTTTCCTTGTAATATCAAATACCTAAATAATTTGGATATCTTTTAACTTCTGTAAAAGCTCAATAGTCCTGATCTGTTTAACTGAAGTAAAGGCATTTTCTTGCTATTTATATGAATGTTTTCGCTATGTATGTATGTCTAATGCATTAAAAGCATTTAATGCCATCAGTGTTTCTTGCATTTCCTTTACCACTTTTTATGTCCAGATACATACACACACACACACACACACACACACATATATATATTTAGTAATCTGACTGGGCTATGTTTTGTAACTATTTGATGTGTTAATCAACACTTCTGCCTATGCTTCTGCTGCCTTCATGTGTACATTCATCTGTTACATAAGGAAGTAAGTTCTCCTAAACTTGAATGAGCATTGCCAGATACCAAGATGGATTTTTGTGCTCCCCAAGTTAATGTGGATTCAGCTACATGGCTCTTATATAGGTGGTTGATGAAACCTTGTATTCCCATATATTTCCACAGACCTGTGGACCCTATATGAATTAAGGGAATCTGGACTGTTTGTGGTTTGGTTTATGCTCAGCTAAAATATTTCTGATTGATAAGAGGAATCAACAGCCCATTCCTGTTGGTTCCACCTGCAAAAACAGCATTAACAGAAGTGAATAAAGATTAAGTAATTGTGTTAGTTATTTAGCATATATTAACTTCATTATTGTGTTGAAGTGAATTCTGCCTTATTTCTTCCAGAACTACTATATTTGAAACATTATTATTTTGATGTGTATGCTTGCCACTCTTACTGTGTTAGTTAGCTCTGTGTGTTTATAAGAGAGAAAATGAAAACTTGGCAAATTCCTGCTGACTGTTGGCTAATGATTCTTTGCCTTGGTAACTCAAATAATACTATTTGATATAGCAAGACCATTGATACTTAACTCTGTCCTTGGTTATTGCAATAATTGTTTTTATAGGTGCAATAAAATAATGTATCTCTTTCTGTAGAAAAATTCTTCCGTCTTTCTAGTTTTCTCTGTTCTGTAATGCCTAAAATCAATGTACATTCCATATAACTTCCTTGTCAATTTTCTAAAATGTGTATCTAGTAAAAAAAACAAAACCAGAAAAAAATTGGCGTGAAGTACAGGTATGATACACAGTACTACACTGCATTGCCTGATGCATTAGCAAATAATAGCTATCAGAGCCAAAATCTCCTTTTTCATTTATAATGAGATGTGACTTGAAGTAATTATGCTGATAATTACTGTAACTGCCAATATGGGATAGTTGGGAGACCTTTGAAAATGAACATCTTCTATCCTTTTCTGTGGCAAATGTAGTTTGTCTGAATTGGGTACAACAGTGGAGCAGCTGTGGCGCCTGGCATTCTAGTGGATTGGCTGGATTTCCTGCAGTAGGATTTCCCATTTTTAGCACCCACTCGTTTTCCAGTCTCATTTTCCATCTAGTCCATTCAGCATTTGGAGAAGGCTATCATAATAAAGCAGTGTTCCCATCTGTTGGTCATGGCTTGTTTAATGAGCAGTTGATGTCAATTCAGCTATGCCTGCATCTGTTCCTTACTGCAGCTGTGTGTGGCTAAGGACTCCCCGACAGGAGCCAGATTTAGCTTTTGTCTCTTGATACCATGTTACAGCTTGGCCAGAAACATTCTGTCTTCTCTCAGGGCTGTCTGCTCACGGAAAGAGGAAAGTGTGCTAAACTCTCCATCTCTTTCCCCATAAAGAATGAAACATGGAGACAGGCAAGGGGGGAAAAGTGCAGTTCCATTGATTTAGGAGGTGTATTTGGGGGTATCTGAGGGCAGAGATGGAGGACAGTTCAGTCCAGATCCTAAAAGCCACCCCAGAATGGGTTCTTCCAGCATCTTAGGAAGAAACGTAGAGAGCCTGTGAACTGACTGAAGACAACAAACAGATTGTGAACTGTGTCTGATGGGGAACACTCATTTAATAGTACAGCTTTCACTTTACTCAGGGAAGCAGTATGGCCACAATACCTTTCAGTAGTTTAGTCTGACAATGCTTTTATATTGCAGACAGGCAGGACACAGTCAAGAAATTTCCTGGCCCTTACACGTGAACTCTAGATTTCTGTCTCTGAGGGTGCTGAAGAAGAATCAGAATCTTTTGTGCATGTAAATGCTGATGGTGCATGTTTATTAGGCAATTTTCAAAGGCATACTTTTGATTTTTAAACTGCAGCTTCAGAGTTTCAGTGGTAGCTATGGATGACAATCACTCCTAAAACTAATCATAGTCAAATCTCATACTGTGTACATATTCAATCTGTGCTGTTGCTTCCCCAGCCTGTACATCATATACTTATCATTCTTTATTCTTCTGATTCCTTCCAGAGTTTTGTTTTCTGCTACACAAGTGGTTTTTATATGATCATTGAAAACCAAAGTTTGAAGCAAAATAGAGTATATGCTTTTGTTTGCTTTGTTTCTTCCTATTTTATTCTCTTTCATTTTTCCTCCAGCTTCTGGTCTTTTGTCATTCCTTGTGATTGTCATTATTTTGTGCCAGGAGGGTACCTAGTAGTTTGTGGTCTCATTTGATAGGACTAAAACATGACTTTTCAGTGACCCTTCAAGGAAGGGTCAGACAAAGGTCCATGTAGCCTACTCCCTATCCCCAGCAGTTCCTGGAAGATGATTCCTGAGTAAGAGTAAGATCAAAAATTGGCCTGTGAATACATCTACAAGCTACAGTCTTAGAAAATGAGAATGCTTAAAAATACCTGAAAAACAGACTGGTTTGAACTTGTGAGGAAGAAAACAAAAAATCTTCATGCAGAACTACTGCCCTGTTAACATAGTCATTGAGTTGTTTGTTTCATGATAAATTTCAGGAGGTGTTTGAACTGTGACATCCAAGCTCACGGTGGGTCAGTGTGTTCTCTCACTAAAGAGTCCTGGTTTTCTCCTAGCATCTTCCCTCTCCATTTCATCATCCTGCTGTTCATCGAGGTGTCAGACTCTGCAGTTGTTGAGAGCTTCACCTTCCAACCCACTGAAGACTGAAGTCTCCCTGATGCTTGCGCAGTCCAGCTGTAGGGAATTCTCCAGAGCCTGGTAAAAGCAGCATCCCCAGGGTTGTTGGAGTCAGCATGGAGCAGCGAGGACTGACAGGACAGCCTCGGCACTACTACACAGAGCAAAGGAAGCCATAGGAAGGGTCCAGGAGAAAAGAGCATGGGAGGAATGGATGAAGCTGCAGATAAGAAAGGTTTTAACATCTGTAATGGTGAAATTTTAGTTCTCTAATAAAAAATAAACTTATGAATGAATATTAAATTATTTATGAGTTTGCTGGCTTACTTTGGAGGTATGAAAGAGAAACAGCAGCAGAGGATCAGCTGTGCTGTTGAAGAGTATCAATATCAGGAGAGAAGTGAGTGGACATTAAAAAAATTCTCAAGCTTGACTCTGCAATTTCCAGGTAGATGTGTGTATTTATCTTTACGTCTGAAGTAAAGTGGTGTTGAAAAGATACATTTAACCAAATAGAAATAGGTAGAAAATTAAAGGATACATGTGTATACATTGTAACGCAGTGGCACATTTGTATTTGGTGTGTTCCAGCTGTTGTGGTAGCCAGTTTGATCGCAGATCTTTTTTGTGTTCCAGATGCATACGTTTATAACTGGGTCTGACTCCTAGGATATTGCTTTGCTTTGATGTAGCAATAATATCTCAGGTCTTCTATTTTCCTTTATTGCCTCCTCTACATTTTGATTCTTCTATTTTAAATGCATTTATCAGATGAAGAATATTCTTATATTAATATTACATTCTACATTACATTCTGAACAAATTAGCAAATATTAGATATTGCTGCATGATTAAACAAAGAGTAATAGAGACAAAAATGAGAATAGCCTTGTGCAATCTTTTAAGAGACAGTATATTAAAAAAATATTTCTATAGTCAATGGAGGCAGAGTCTTTGAGGATATATTTACATATCTCTTGAGTGCTTCCTTTAGGCATCTTTCAATTGCCTGCTCTAGGTAGCTAGTTCAGGTGTACACTTGGCCAGGAAAATCCTACACAGTGGCTGTTCAAATATTTCCCAGGAGAGCTCTGGTTTCACTGGAGATCAATTTTGGGAAAATCTTGAGGGTTTGATACGTGGTTTTGTCTCAGTGTGGAGAAAAAAAAAATAAAAAGGACATTTTTATTTAGTAAAGGAGAAATATAGAGTTTGTGCAGCCAAAATAACCACGAAGCCAGGATAGTTCAGAGGGGATGGGAGAGAGAGTATGGAAATTTTTGCCTTGCCTGATTTAGGGAAGACCCAAACCCAGGAGAAACTGAAATGGTCTCTCCTGGAGGTTGCAGTTTGCATAGCTCATATTACCTTCTGTTCTTTCCTTCATCATATCCTAGAGTTTTCTCGTGGAGAATGGAGCTGGCACTCACATGGAGCCCCTGGTTACAGGCAGTCACTGAGGGTCTTTTCTATACAGTGAAGACATATCACTATACCACAGCATTCATGAAATTTTAGGACAGGGCATCTGGAAAGAAATACTTTACTGTGGATATGAACATTTCATTTTGTGAAGGAAATGGCACTACCAATGGATGGAAAAGCCCCATATCTGATGGTAGAGAAGACATTCAAATGAAAAGTTTAGATACCTGTTTTATCCCCAAGAATAGCTTTCAGTCACACAGACTTTGGAATCTACCTGCTCACACTTTTTGAGGAAGATGTGTCTCAATCAAATTAATCATTGACATGATCATCTCACCTATGTCTCTTGTGATTACTGTGTGTTTCAGGCTGAGCAGGTGCAATTCCAATGACATGAAGGAAATGGAGTGTGGGCCAATTTTGTATGTAGATACTGTTAAGTATGTGCAGAAGGATTATGTGCCATTCCACAGTGACAAAGACTCGTAGCCCATTTCAAAAAATGGCTGAAGAAACTTACCTTAGTATTACACTGGGTGCAATACAAACTTGTGAGAAATACAAACCAGTGTTAATGTTAATGTTAACCAAGCACAGGACCAAAACTGCCAGTACAGGTAGTCTGAATGGCTAATTCTTCTGCATAAAGGGTGGCCATCAATCACGGCTGGTTATTTAACAAGTTATGTTTAAAATCTTGATGCATTATAGAAATACAGATGGTGATGGATGAGTTTCTTTTTCATTTGTTATTAAGGATCCATTGCACTGCTCCATTCTGGATGAGCAGTCTGACCTCAGAAGCTCCTGTCAGGGGCTAACATTTACTAATTTTCCCTACTGTGGCCGAAAGACTTTTTCCTGCCTGAGTTTGGTTAAATGTTTGTTGCATTGCTTTGCAGTAACCTTAGGAATTGTTAGGATGATTTATTCTTTTCATTCAAATATTCCTGCTGGTACATTTGCACAAAGTGAGCTCTGTCCTGAGTTCCACACCCTGGTGCAGATGTATGGGAAGTTATGCTTTCATATGCTTGTGTCTGTCCTCCATCTTTTTTAAAAAGAGAAGTAGTATTATGATGCTTTGCCAACAAGATGAATTTTCCAGATTTTTTTGATTTACCAGATAGCTGAGCCTGACCAGGAAAGCCTAATTTCAGATTCTGTCAAGGGAGCATAACCAGATCATCAAAAACCCAGGCTGCTGCTTCATCACACCACCTCACACCAAGTTGGCAGAGGTGGGGTTTGGGTTGCCAAGACTATGCTCAGACTACTTCTTTCTGATTCTTTCCCAGCTACTAGGATGGCACTTCTCCTACTTGCTAAAGAAACATAGCCTACACAGAAAAAAACAAGTAAACAAAAGCCCCCAAACAAACACATAGAAAAGAATATTCACCTGCATATGTATTCATCATTCTGGATCAAGCCTTGGACCCAGGGGTTGGGACTCAGCCCCTGGCATTCAGCTCTGCATGAAAGGCATAAGAGAGCACACTGTTAGCCGTCCTGTTGGTACCAGCTGTTAGAACGGCAGGAAGCTGAAAAGTGTTTGAGCCTGAATTCCTTTAGAAAGTCACCAGTAACCTCGTACTCAGTTGTGAAGATGGGAAATCAGATCAATGTCCTATCTTCTGAGAAAAAGGGAAGCTTCATGGAAGTTTGTATAACAAACTTTAACTCAATCTGCACAGGTATGCAACAGACCATTTCTTCCAGGGCTGTTGCCTTTCTTGCCTGGGGCTTGGCTGCTGCATAAATGCAGCAACGCTGTGAGAGAGCACATAGCTCCTCTTAATCACACATCCCCATGGCCCTGAGTGCTCCAGGGCCAACTGTAATCCTCTCCTGTTGATAAAATGAGAGTGTTGGCATCAAAGCTGAGGTTTTCCTCCAGCTGGGAGATGCTTCTCCTGGGAAGGGGGAGTGCTCAGCAGAAAAGGATGCAGGTTTATGCTGAGTGCCCTTGAAAACAGAGCAGTTAATGATCCCAGTCCTTCCCACAGTGGCTCTGGAGCCAGGCCAACAGCATTAAGCAAGTGCTGTCCCTGCCCAAGCTATGAGACAAGGTTTGCTGATGCAGCCTTGCTGCCTCTGCTCAGACACACTTCAACCTGGCTCAGTGGTGCCCAGGTTCCAATTTAACAGCAAACATGCTGAGGGCAAAACTGTGTGAGGGATGATTTCAACACATTGTAAGCTCAGTCTTCTAATTACAGGGCTGTAAGAAAAAGTCAGAAGCAAACAAATACAAGCACATCTATGGCCTAAACTGAACACCAGCTCTTTTTGCCCAGTTCTTCCACTCCAAAAGCTATTAAGGTTGGGGTCTCAGCAGTGGCAGTGTCACCCCGTCCTGTGAAAGTTGCCCCATGTCTCAGTCCTTAGCAGGTTTAGAAGAGGCAATTGTCCATCTCCAGTGGCATTCTCTGCTCCAGACAGTTTCCCTGACAGGTAACTCAGAGCTGAGCATTACAGCATCCAAGCAGCTGCCTCTCTGCCTCTTTTCTGCATATCTTTAGGTGCTTGTGGGTTTTGAGGAGAGGATGTTGGGAAATTTGACACAGGCTTTGATATGTAGTGACAGATACCTGCATGCACTGGTCTTGAGCTCAGATTTGTGACTGTAAGCTGAGTTTTTGCTACATCAGACAGTGATGAGGAGAATGGAGATCCCTGCACATCTCAGCTTTGTTTTATGTAGAATGTTTGCAGATTTCTTTTTGCAAACAGCTCTGTCAGTCCCCTGAGTCAACCAGAAGCCACTTGACAGTGGCTATTGCAGCACTGATGCTGCATTGATCAGCCCAGACAGGAAGCAGCCTGCACTGATTTCAGACCCACTCTACAATACTGGTGCTACACAGTTGCTCGTAGGCTCAGAGTTAATGTAGAGCTTGGGTGCTTGTGCTTGGAAACAGAATCCGGGACAGCAGTAAGTCATAAATATTTGGGGATGATGACTTTTCAAGCCCAACATTCTCCTCAGACAGATCACTGACATGACACCTTCCTTGGAGTGTCCTGCCAGCCCCAGCCTGAAGGCACAGCCAGTGTCACTGCCCCTGCAGCACTCCGGGCGCCGCGCTGCTGCTGCTGCTGCTGCTGCTGCTGCTGCAGCCTCTGGCTCCTCAGGCCTTGGAGCACTGCTCTCTCTGCTGGCTGGGAAGTGTGGGACTGTGCTGGGAACATGACAGGGGGTCCTGGGGGGAGGTGGTCTCCTTACATGCCAGAAATTCACAGAATCACCATCTCCCCATGCTCTTTCTAATACAACATGCTGTGAATCTATTCACTTTTCACAGATGAAATGGAAACCGAAGTCTTTAACCAATAAATGTGTGAGTAAATTCAGGCAATACAGTGAATACAGATGGCAAATATAGCAGAATTGTTTTTTGTTTTCTTTCTACTATACTTCATGTTTTCAACCTTCTCCACCTGTCTGCAGAGCCTGGTTTTGTTCTGAAAGTATTTTCATGCATAGTGTATTCGTTTACCACCCACAGATGCTGCCTGTTTATTCTCCTCTGCTGTTTTCATTGATCTAACATGAAAGTCACCTTGAACTGAAAGAGCTTTGCCCTTGCTAGGAGTGCAAAGTATTAAAAGATATAAATACAAGCATACAAAATACAAGGACTAAGCAAGTTTTTTAGGGATTACTGTTACAGGAAGTCATGGGTACTGAATCCGAATTGTCCATAAAAGGCAAGATGCTCTTGGATTTAATAGATAGCTCATAGAATGGTGGCAGGCTAGACACCAAGGCAGGGTGTGCTATATGTGTTATACCTTTCATTATTTATCTGGGTCCTTTTCTTCCTGAACAGAAGCATATTTTGGTATTTACTGACCATTTTTTTACTTACATCTTAATGGGTGACATGGGGTAATTTGCCTGTGGATAAATTATAAGAGGTATAGCACCAGAGAAAATTTCTTTCACAAGAAAATTCATGCCAGGATTTACCATCAATCTATTTTATGCTTTACAGACAAAGGAAACTCAGACCCTTCCTCGACAAAAAAGAGGCAGCACTTCATCCTAACAGCTTTGTATTGAATGCCTAAATATCTTTTGCACTTGAATTTAACAATATGTTTCCAGACAATTACACTGTGAGTATGCCTGCAGGGCTGGCAGCTGAGTGTTGGCCTGTTTGTTCCCTTAATTAAATATATGGCTAAATGCATTCAGCCACGTTAGCCCAGGCTGGGATGAGCAATGCTGTGCTTGCTGATCCCTTCAGTTCTGCCGGCCCTTGTGGTCAGAGAGCAGCTCTGTCACTGTGTTTTCAGCCTGAGCACAAAAGCTACACAGACTTCCTTTGTGTGCTAAAGGACAAAAATTAATTTTCTCTGCCTCTTCTTTCTCATTATGGAATCTTTTAGTTTAGTTCTGGCTGTAAGAGCAGCAGGAGATTGCAGGGCTTAGCTCCACAGAGAAATGGGTTACACTGGAAAGCTTCAGGGGATGTGCTTTTTAGTTGGCACAAAACAGCAAAGCCCCAACATTTTCCATGGTTGGTGGCAAGTTTGGGAATCCTTTCTCTCATAAATGTGTGACATTTTGTGAAGGGTGTCTGATCCATCCTAGGTAAGAGGAACTTTCCTAGTGACAAACTGGCAGCTGACTAATAGCTTGTGGTCCTTTTTTCTCTGTTTTCCAAGCCTACCCACTTTGTGTTGCTTTAAGAGATCAATACAATCAAATGACCCGTCTGACCAGTTCTGACCATTACCTACACAACTGGGCTGCAAAAGCCTTGAAGTTCACAGCATGCCAAAGCACTGAACACAAAATTCCTTACCTCTCACCAGTGACTAAAACTCTTGTTCCTCTATAAATGTGACCCTGTGTGTATGTGGTTTGCAGGTGCTTTGCAGTGGCAAACACTTTTTAACTTCAAAGAAGTCAGGGAGAAGCTGAGTGGACAAGACCACTCCTGCACAGAAACCAGCAAAGACAGAGCTCAGAATATTTATGCAGTGGCTCTGGCAAAATAGGTAATAATAAAGAAAGTTTTATTTTATGTTGTATCTACATGCACATCTATGGCTGGTTTTTTGTTTTTTTT
>VXBC01012962.1:430628-508008 GCA_013399945.1 Ploceus nigricollis
TGCCGAGCGTGGCCGGGAGCGCCGCCGGGAGCGCCGCCGAGCCTCCCGCTCCTCACGGGCCCTCCCAGCAGCACGGCCCGGGGCGGCTGATGCGCAGCAGGAGGCGGATGGCGGCAGCCGGACCCTGCCCGGCCCAGGGGCGCTGGGGCCACGGCCCNCTCGGGGCCCCGCATCCAGGCAGGCTGACCGACGGACGGACGGACGGACGGACGGAGCTCCAGAGTTCGGATGCTGCGGAGGAGAGCGTGGGCAGGTGAGTCTGAAGCAGGAGGTAGTAAGCCTTCTGTCATGCCTGTGAGAGTGGCATCATGTCCTGCATCAGACTTCAATTCCAAGCCTTAGCTCAAAAGCTTGAAACGGAAACGTAAACTTTGTTTATTTATTTAATTTTAAAGAAAAGTGTTAATTTGATTAATTGATGCAGAGATCTGTGTACTTACAATTAAATTGGATTCAGGACACACATCTAAGCAGAAGCGGGGCTGAGGGGACTTATTTCACTCCTGTTGCCTGACACTTAATTTTACTAGCTTGATCCATGTGTTTCTTAACTTTTCCGCTGTCTGGTGCTTGTGTGTAAGCATGAGGCTGTCAAACCCAGTATAAAAAATGCTAGCAAATACTACATGCAGTGAAAGGGAATAATTTTCCAGTGATTCCTGGTGCTTCCCATAAATTGACCTTGGTTCTAGAAATATGACATCTTTTGCAAAAGTCCTGTACTGTAATCCAGGCCATAGTCTGCCTAAGAATGTAGAAGATAAAGTAATAACTATAATCAGTGTTTGTCTGTAATGCAAGGTCCCCTCATTTGCCAAGAGGAAAAGTCTAAAAAGGTAAGGAAACATGATGTGAACATTACTTTAGATCTCTGAAGAAATGATGTTAAGTGTAAATGTTGGTACCTGTTGATCTACCTATTTTAACTATATTTTGTTTTCCAGATTCGTAGTTGCTGCATTAAAAGCAAACAGTTAAAGGATTGTCATATTTAAAATCTGTAATTTTCATTTTTACAACTGAGTAAAACTACATCTGCAGTTTCAGATTTTACAGATTTTGAAATAGCATAACTGTGTGTCTTCAGTCAGCACAGGCTTTGGTTTTTTCCTTCTGGTATTTTTCATGTTGTTTTCTTTGAGTATGCATGCTAAAACCATCTGATTAGAAAAATACGTGTTGCAAATGAAAATGGGACTGTTGGGATGTTGAATCAGCAAGGGTAATCATTGTAAACAAGTAGTGATGACTTGAGGGAAGAACACATCAGCTTTAAAAAATTATACATCATCCTTCCATATCAGCATGTCTCAGCTTTGCCTTCTGTGTATCCCAGCCTTTGTCATCCAATTTGCACCCAAGCTCAGTCATTTCGGTTCAGCACGTTGTCCGGCAGCCTTCTCCAATGTTGCCATCTCTTTTCATTAGCATCTCTTAAATCCTCTTCGGTAGGATGCCTCCTTACGGCTTGTGAAACGTGACACCATTTACTCCTCGTGTTTCCCTTCCCCAGCCAAATGGGATGGCTTCTGTGGTTCGCATAAAGTGGGCAGGGAGTGAATTTAAATGGGTAATAGTCACACGTGCACACATGCAAACATACATATTTATCTTATAGGCACACATTCAGGACTGTAAACCTGCTGTGCTCATGCTGTATTCATGCCCCTGCTAGGTTCACTTTTAAGAGTTACCTCGATAATGCACTGACAGGAGACATTGGCAGAACCAGTGAATTTTAGGCAGTGGCTACAGAAGCCTTGCACAGAGCTTATTTGCTGTATAAAAACATGGGTACCTGCACTGTGTTAACCCATACTGGCAGCAGAATCAACATGATGTAACTTGCTTGTCCAGTCAGCTGTAATTTTTAATTTTCTGTGTTTTAATTTACAATATTAAATTCAATATCCACAGCTAGTTTCTCCTGAAAAGTTTCCAATCTAAAAAAAGAATTCATCTGCAGAAAATGGTCTGCAGAAAACTTCAGTAAATACTAGAAAATTGAACTATATTGCTAATAGTTCATAGTTACAGAAGGGAAACTCTGTCCAAATAATTCAATTTATTTAAATTATTATTTTGGTACTAAAAGGTGCCAGAGGCTCAGCCATCAAATAGATCAAAGGTAATCATGTGCATTTCATTGTAAAACTATAAATTATACATACATGAATAATGCAATGCTTTATGAAGTGCATGCACATCTAAAGTACCTGTGGAAGGTAGAGTATTTGACATCCTTGGTTGGTCCTGAGGCTACGGGGCTATGCATATAAATGACGTGCATTCTCAAGAGATGTCAGTGCTCATAGACTGTAGAAAATGCAATATGATGTAGCATAGAGTAATAATTTTTGAAAAGTGTGCTTTTAAAAAAGGCCCTAGAATTTAAGAATTGTTGATTTAAACTGTAATAAATTCATGAGGGTAAGTTGGTACTGCTGATTGTTTTTTCAGCTCCCTGAGCTTGATCTAATACCCTTCATACAAAGCTGATTTCCATATGAGTATGCCAGATTCCAATGTGCAGGTGAATTTACAAACCTCCAAATCCTTGAAGAAAAGGTTGTGCCCTGTCTTCAAGCCATGTCGTTATTTAAAAGTTCCAGTGTCCAGTCTTTGATGTCCATTTGTTGCCATTAGTGGTTGCATCATTGGAGCTGCAGCCTGTCACACAGAACACACACAAGATACATGATGCACAGCTGAGCTACAACTCTTAGCAAGTGATATAACAAGGATCATGTAGGTGGAGGTCAAATCCCAGAATAAATCCCAAAGACTTATCAGGGTTGAACCTGAGAGGCTGTGTGAGGATTTGGAACATGTCTTAACTAAAATGATGTTAGTGATCCTATGCAGCTAATCACTGCTTCCATAGCAATAAATAAAATGCTGAAAGTTGAAGAGCAACAGTGTTTTAACAACTACACAAACACATTGGATGCATTATAAAATCATATGTAAAGTCAACTTTTACTTAGTGGTGGTGATGCATATTTCACCTTGAAAAGCTCTTTTTTGAATTCTGCCCTATTTTCTTTCTGTAGTCCTTTTACTCTAAACAAATAAGCGTTAAGAATACTAAGTGGTGGTATAAATAGCTCGATCTGTCATTATTACTTGATAAACAACTACATTTACTTTGTATCAGGTGCATTAATTCTTGGTTGGTTAACAGTTTTGAGTTAGCTTGGGTTGACATATTCTGCCCCAAAAGGGAACTGCTAGAGTAGCCCAAACATGAATTCTCAGTGCTCTTGAGAGGGAGACGATAATTCAAAGATCCTTCACAGATGCAGAGCTCGCTTTGATGGCTTAGTGGATAGCTATCAACTTCCTAAATTTGTTATAATTTGTAATAATAAATTGTGTGCCTGTGTGTTGGGGTTTTTTTTTCTGCTGAGAAGATGCAAAATTGTCTGAAATCCAGGCCACAAAGCTGCTCAGAGGCCTTCCTGTGTCCAGATTGCAGTGGGTGCTGAAAACAGATACTCCTGCTGCCATAGGTGTTCTAGAGCGCTGAAAACCCATGAGAAAGCTATTTGTAGCCCATAATCTACTGGTAGCAGGCTCTGGAAAAAGGAGGAAAATTGGTTTTTTCTCGCTTAATTTGAAGCAGGCTTGAAAAGGTTTCTCATTTTTGAGGTGCAGCTGCTCAGCACAATGCAATTTGCTGCAAACAGGTGAATCGACTTGAGAAAGAGGGGAGTTATGGCTGTGAATTGGGTGCCACTCCTTTTGGCCTGGAGTTAGAAGTCCAGTTATTCTCAGTATCCCAGTTTGGTTTCAGTCATTTCACATATGTAGCTTCCTTCTTAGTGCCTTATTCCTGCTCACCTGCATTTCTGCATTCCTACTTCAGGAAATCCACTGGATGGCAGAGCTCCTAAAATTTAGATACTGCAGCCTTTGTAGCTCTAGTTCTAGGTCTTTAATGACGTAGTTCTAAAGAGACAAGTAGAACCTGGTTTTCAAAATTATGAAATACTTACATGAATCCATAATTTTCATGTTACTTGAACTCATATATGTTGTCAAACAACTGGCTGTCTTGTTAAAAATGCTTCTTTTATACCAGCCAGTGCCTTTAAAATCATTTGACACAAAACCTCAGTTGCTATTGAATCCAAAAG
This sequence comes from Ploceus nigricollis, assembly GCA_013399945.1. Classification (NCBI taxonomy): domain Eukaryota; kingdom Metazoa; phylum Chordata; class Aves; order Passeriformes; family Ploceidae; genus Ploceus; species Ploceus nigricollis. Next base: position 434,768 of record VXBC01012962.1, read on the forward strand.
GAAGAGGATAAAAGAGCCTGACCATTTACATTTCAAGTAGGGAGTATTATTATTAATGTATGTAATTTTTTACGTTTTTAGTAGGATAACACATCTGTCTCGTTTAGCTGTAGTTTCAGTCTCAGAGATTTAGGCACTGGAAAGCAATATTCTTGAGTGTGGAATTATTTATCTCTTTCAGGTAAGTATATTGGGTAGCAAGGAAGGAAAGACTAGGTGAGAAAGCATGTTAAAATTCTGCTTAAGGCATTGGTAAAGATGCCAATCTTTCACGAGCTAGGAGAGATTCAAGTTTTATTTTGCTGGGTGACTAGATTGAGGCTCAGAGGACTATGTGTCTGTCTGTCCATCTGCTTCTCTTGTTAAATGACTTGTGAGCTAAATACCTGTTCTAGGTGCCTAATATGGATTTACCAGACTTGTCAGCCTTTTGATAATCAAGTTTTATGCTCAGTGTAATTATTAGCATTAAATATTCAGAGCAGAGAGTGTAGTTCCCAGGTAGGAGCTGTTATTTATGAAAGGCAGGTACCAGTGTGGGGTGGGTGCAGTGTTCAGGGGCTGTGGGGCCGATGGGAGCAGCAGCCAGGGCTGCCTGTGCTGGACACAAACAGCTCCAGGCAGCTCCAGCTCATCCCCTGTGGCCAAGATGGTGGCACTTTAGGGAAAAAGCACTTAAGAAAAAGTAGGATGCCACAAAGGCAGTGTGTGGGGCCTGAGGGGGAAAGAAAGGATGAAAACCATCTCTGCAGAAAGCACGGTCAGAGAAGAAGGAGCAGAGGTAGTGGTGTGGCCGCTGGAGCAGGACTTCCCCTGCAAGTCTTGGAGGGGACCATGATGGAGGAGACATCCACTGTGGAGGACCCTTCGGTGGAGCCATTCCTGAAGCAGACTGCAGCCAGTGAAGAGGAGCCTGTGCAGGAACAGGTTCTCCTGACAAGGACTGTGGTCCATGGAGGACCTACACTGGAGCAGGTTTGTCCTGCAGGACTGCAGCCTGTGAAGTGGACCCACACTGGAGCAGTTTGTGAAGGACTGCAGCCTGCAGTAAGGACCCACACTGGGTCAGGGGCACAGTGTGAGGAGGAAGGAGTGGCAAGGAGGAAACATTATGGACTGACTGCAGCCTCCCATTTCCCAGCCCCTGTGCTGCTGGGTAGGGTAGAGGAGGTGGAGGAGTTGGGAATGTAGGGGTAAAGTTGAATCTGGGAAAAATGAGTGGTAGAGTGTTTTGTCTTTGTTTCCCACCATCCAAATCTATTTTAATTTGCATTAAATTGAGTTTTCCCCAGTTTGAGCCCATTTTGCCTGTGACGACAATTGGTCTTCCAGTGTTCTTTTTCTTCCTGTTTTTTCTCTTGTCCCATGATGAGCTTTCTCATCTTACTTTCTCCCACTGGGCTGCTGAGGAGGGGAAGTGCAATAGCAGCTGTGTGGGCATCTGACAGCCAGCCAAGGCCAGCCCACCACTCTACAGTAAAGATTGTGGTTTTAAATATGAAGCTGAGCTCTACTCACTTCTTAAAACTGCCTTGTGAGAACCAGTGTTTAGTGGCAGTTTTGGGATTGCAGGTCCCAGATGGTTGGAGCTGTCTCTCTGTGGCCCTGCAGAAGGTGTTTGCGGAGCCCTTGACTCTTCAGGACATTCCTGCTGGCTGACTTCTGTTAAGCTGCTCCTTATTTAATTACTGGCCATATTTTGGATCCAATGTTGAAATGTCAATCTCCTCCTTAGACTATTAAAAACATTTATCATTAGGGTTCTTAGAGGCCTGAAAGGAGCAAGTATTTCTTCTTCATCAGATAGTTAGTAACTTGTCAGAACTTTATGGGCTTTAGGCAGTGCCAAACCATGTTGCTTCAGGAGGTCTCTGCACCTGCACTGTACCCGAATTGCCTCACTGTTTATTTCTATCAGTCCTGTGTTCAGTCTCTCTCTACCACAGCTGGGCACATGTAACACACTTTCATCCACTCTTCCTAGCTCCTTCCAAAAATATATTAATGTATTTTATTGCTTAATAGTAGAGTTGTATTTCTGTGAATTTTTCCCCCCTCCTTTCCTCCAGTATAGTGCAGAATAAGAGTTCAGACCACACTGTATATTGAACATGTATTTTACAGCTGAAATGATTGTAAGGGATCTGAAATGAGCTGAAATTTTACCTACATATTTTTATTTTATAACTTTTTAATCTTCACTTTTTAGGGTGAGCAGGCCCCATTTTCCTTTCTCTCCCTTTTCCAGGTCTTTAATCATTCTTGCCATGCTGTTATTCTGCTTTATCTTTCTGATTAAGAGAAGGACTTGCAGTGTTGCAGATAAGTCTGCACTGTTGTTTCATGGAGCAGTTTTAGTGGTTTTTGTGTCATTAACGTGTTCCATGTATACATTGTCAGTTGTGTCAGCAAACCTGCCCTGCAGTGAGCACGCTGTTTCACTGAGCTGTACCTTTGTCCTAAATTCATAAATTGGTTTGGGTTGGAAGGGACCATAAGGACCATGTAGTTCCAACTCCTCTTCCACCAGACCAAGTTGCTCAAAGCCTCGTCCAACCTGGCCTTGGACACTTGCAGGGGTGGGGCATCCACAACTTCTCCGGGCAACATGGTCCAGTGTTTCAACACCATCATAGTGAATAATTTCTTCCTAATATTTAATCCGAAACTACCCTTTCAGGTTCCCTTTCTGAGTGCATATGGTTCATTTGGAAGCATGTAGGGCAGTAGTTTGCATGCTTTTCACCTGTATTCATGGGTTTCCATTTGCCTGTGTGGCACATCACTTATCATCAAATAGAGAATTTGCTTTAGTTGATGTTGGCCACCTGCACTCCTGAGGTTCCCTGCGCTCCTTTTGTTTCTCTTGCCTATACTATTTTTTTGCCATCCAGAGATCTTACTGTATAACCACTTCATCTTTCCATTAGTATCATTAACAACAGGCTTTCCTACGGAGCCCTGAGGAATACTGTTATTAAACTTCTGCAGTGCTGAATGTGACTATTTAGTCCTGTTCTTGCTTTCTCTCTTCTCCTTTTTTTTAATCCAAAATAGTGTTTGGCTTCATATGTTATTACTTTTTTTTTCTTTTTTAGTGGCACAGCTTTTGAAAGTCTGAATAAGGTTTCCTGTATTCAGTGCTCCACTGGCATACTCAAGCCTTTCAGGAGGTTTGGAATATCTAATTCCAATATCTATTAAAAGTGTTAATTCCAGATTAGTAATATCCAATTTCAGCCATTTCAGTTTTAAGTGTAAAGAAATACTATACTTCATGTTTTTTAACCAAACTTTTGAGAACTGATGCACAAATGCATCTGGAAATCCATGTGCCACACCTACAGCATTTGAAACATAGAAAGGCATTGTTCACTCATTTCCAGTTTTAGAAGCAATGTGTCTTTTCAGTGAGGGAATCCATGGTGTTGGTAGCAAATTATCTACATCACCCCAGGACTTCAGAAGGGTTAGCTCATGCTTTTATTGTTTTAACAGTTTTATTTTTTAACAGAGTTGCTTACTTTGTTGGAGGTTATAAACCAGGTGACCCTTGTTTTTAAGAACTGCTGTAGGTAGACATCAATCTGATTGTGAATCACCAAAACTGCTAAGTGCAACTGTTAGGTGTCAGAGCTAGTCAAGAATTTCACTCAGTGCTAAATTTGCTCTGAAATTACAACTTCAGAAAAAAGGTTAATGCTTTGTTACTTATGAATAATTCTTCCCACTATCAAGCTTTTAAAACTCTGAGTTATGTTTTTAACATAAATTATCTGCACTTTAGAAGTTAATTCTTCAGAGTGAACATTCCAATCTGAGAGTGGGTTGAAAGAATTCAATTTTTTAAATATCAATGTGTAATAAAAATGCCCCTTTTTTCCCCAGTAAAACTTCAGTTAATCAGCATGAACAAGGTTCAGTTTAAGGTGAGACAGAGACATTGACTGATTTAAACTGAGGCAAAATTAATAATAAAAATTTTGAATATTAAGTGATGTCCAAGGCTGTTTCTAGAGTAATTTCATTATTTCTGGATGAAAATAAATCCACGTTAAAATATATTAAATAATTTTTAAAGCTGTATATTATTTTCTTTAATTGTCTGGGAGTTGAGTGGAGGGTAGGTCAGGTATCTGGTTTTCAAGAAAGTGGGTGCATAATGTTCTAACCATGGGTAGTGAACTTTGCTTCAGGAATAATTCAGGCCACAAAGCTTCTGAAAGATCTGTATTTCATCTGTTATCGAAGGTGGATCTTGTGTGGTCAGTGAGACAGAGGATTACAGACGAAAAATGGACACGACCTAGTGTGAGGGAGTTGATTGATCCTGAGAGAATTTCATTCTAGTCCTATTTCAAGCAAAAAAGGTTCCTGAATGGAGTTTCTAAACCTTTTTTTTCCTTTTTTAAAAAGTCAAATCTTTCACTAAAAGTCTTTCACTCCTTCATTTGTAAGACACTTGTCTTGAGTCCTAAAACTCATTTTGTAAGTAGTAGATGTGATAGGAATTTGGAAAGGCATTAAAGATCAAATCTGGAAAGGAATTCAGACAAATTTTTTAAAACTTGTAGGAGATGAGCTGCTAAATATCTTAACAGAGACTGTTTTGAAGCATTGTAATAAAACCCCCTAGTGTGTGTGTTTAGTGCAGAGTTTTAATGATATAGAATTATAACTTGGCCTATATTAAACTAAGGGGTAAATGTCATTAATTATCTGCTTGGTTAATATGGATTTTTGGAATAAAAATCTTATTCATAAAATAGATAAAATTAGCACAGGAGAATCAATGTGAAATGGAATGGGTTGTCCTAGCACATGTATTACCTGGCTTTTTTGCTTGACTTTCTCACTAACCTTCTTTTAATGAGGTTTTAAATGCAATTTCATTATGGATAATAGGTATGACAGTGTAGGTAGTCCATAAAGCCCAGAGACTAAAAGCATATGGTGTCATGTAACCCTTTTTCTTTGGTCATGATGAATCTTTGCTAACACTTTTTCTTCTGTCTGCTGCAAATAAATCAAAAAAACCCACGTGTCATATGTGTGTGTAAATATCACTGACTGTTCTTCAAATGGTTGAAATTGCTTTTTGTACCACTGTTTTAATAAAGAACTCTTTTTGAGTACTGAGCACATACCTTTTGAAGCCTTCATATTTTTTTTGCCATTTCAGTTGTCATTTAGATGTTGATATGTAAAGCAAAATGGCAAAAATCAACACCCAGCACTCCTACCCTGGTATACACAGCCTGTCTGTCAGAACTGCTGATGAAGATATCGAAAGGATTGAAAATGGCTATATCAGGTAATATTTTTCCTTTCATCACAGTCAAGAGCACAGATTGCTGCATAGTTTGTGGAACTCCTGTAGCTCTGGGAATGGGAGCTAGAATTATGGGAATATTGTGTTGTGATATGTTGGCCCAGTGCACTTTACAGACTTGACAGCATCTATCCAAAGTACAGAGGAGACAGACGCAGGGAGGTTGTCATGGTTTGCGGTTTTGGAACCAGGAGCTGTATTACCTCAGGAAAAAACATCAGGGGGATGTTTTCACATCGGGGGGAATTACAGTAACTCATTAAAGAGAAACCTCTTTCTCAAGTCACCACACAGATAGCACGCAGGGTCTGTGCTTCCAACAGAGTATGTAGGATTTGGTGAAGAAAAAGATCCTTTGAGCGCCATGCAGTGAGAAGCCTTGAGAACATTTGTTTTTTTTAAAGCAGCCTCTGAAATTGCCTAGTTCCTGTGATAGGGAAAATCTGTACTGTATAAAGAGTACCAGCTTTTTTGTACTGGATTTTCAGAGTGTCTGACTGTACAGAGGAAATGTAATAGTTCCTTTACATTCACCTTTCTCTAGTTTTGATAATTTAAAGTGGTTGTTTGAAACATGCCAGTGAACTTGCACTTACCTATTGCACAGGACCAGTCATTCCTCTAGACTGAGCAAAGCCTCCTGGGCCTGCAGAAAGATGCCTGATGATCCATAGCATATCTAAAGGCTGGAAAAAGTTTTCTGCTTTTGGCTTGTTATGGCCAACCACCTCCTCTATGTGGACCTTGTCAGGCTGTCTCTTGCTGTTCAAATGCACACCCAGACTACAGCACCCAGAATCCCGATGGGCTGATGGGACTCCCTGCACTATGGTGATTTTTGGATTGCATGTCCCTAGCAGCTGCTATGGATGCTCTGTTTGAATTGGTCCTTTTTTTCTTCTTGCTTTGCTTACATGATACCTGCTGTCACATAGATTACGTACCTATGGTAGGTAAAATGAATCTGACTGATTTGTTCTGCACAGTAAGGCTTGTGTGCTGCTGTTGCACTACCCCTTGGTCTCCTTAGGGAGATTTAAGAGCCCTGTCCCTTTCTCTCCATTAACAGTGATGTGTTAGAAAAAGTGAAAACACACATTGAAATGAGCCTCTTCCTTTCCATTTTTTTAACGTCCTATTTGTAGCAGATATCTGTGATTGGCAGCTCACAGAATGGAATTACTGGGATGGCAGGGATGTGAGAGTGGGGTTATAAAGGTTTAAATGTAGAATTAAATCCCTGCAGTCATCTGCAATTTCAGAGGCAATGACTTTGACAGACAGAGGGACTGAAATACGAATTGCACTTTATCATCATGGTGATGGTCTTGAAGAGGCATTTTTTAAAGGAAAGTTTGATATTATCAGCATTAATTGCAGGACTTCATAGATGGGTAAGACGATACAGTCTTGCTCTGTGACAGAGATCTCGTATTTAAGATTTTTGGATTTTTGAAATGAGTGCTGCTAAGTATATACAATATCTTTATAATGTATTTTTTTTTTAATTCAGATTTGCTTTAGAATATGTCTGTACCAAAAGAGAGAAACCATCCAGGATTTTAGGTTTTCTCTATCTTACATCAAAATACGCAACTATAGATATTGGGGGAAAAAAGCGCATTTGCTAGAGTAACAGCATTTCTTCTTTGCCTTTACCTTCCTCCAGCTCCTATTTGCTATAGTTCAACAGAGCAATTAAACACATTACTCTGTTCTTAATAAAGTCAGTGGGTGTTAAATTTATGCTTAATGCTAAAGATGTGCTTAAGCACTTTTCTGCTGTGAAATGAGGTGTTACCAAGAAAAAGCATTCACTGCAACAGTTAACAGAAAGCTGCTGCTGATCTTTAAAATGTTGTGCTCATTTATGCTGCAGTGATTCATGTGCCCATATTCTTACTCTGTAGTGTGTTATAAAGTTGGTTCATTTCGTTAAAACAAAAATCAAAAACCCCCAAAAAATAAGAAATGAATCTCCATTTTTAAAACCCAGCCTCTGTATAGAAACAGCTCAAATAGTAGAGGTAGCACATTAGCTTATAGACACAGGCTGGCTATCTAAAGTTGAAAGTAGCATTCAGCTGTGCCCTGTAGACATCTGGATTTCAGTGTCTTTATGTGAGTAGGTGCCTACATTCCTGCTGTCCTGAGTGGAGATGTAGTCAGTATTGATGGTCAGCAGTACCCAGGGAGCTGCTCAGCTTACCCTCAAATTCAGTAACTCTTCAGGCTCCTTTGGCTGTCTTGATTATGAGAGGTATTTAGTTGCCTGAAATAGGCATCTAATGCTATTTGAGATACTATAGAGTATTTGAAGTGTTTATCTGGCGCTCGTGGATGTGAGGAGAGACCTGTGTGCTCTGGAGAAGTCTAATAAAGTATTTTGAAGTGTTATAAATTGTACCAGACTCTATTCTGAAGCAGCTGAATCAATCCCTGAGATGGCCATTGGCTATGATGGGAATTTAGATACTTCTTAGGTACTGCCATTACCAATATTAGAATTTATTCTAAGATCACACAAAATTTATATTACTCGGTAAACAGGAATAAAATACTTAAATCAGCTATGGTAGTGCAGTCTAAAACACTAACTAGTTCAGTATCCTTTCTTTAGCAGGTCTGTAGGCAATTTCTCCAGGAAATACTAAAAAAGGTGGACAAACTCTACTATTCTCTCAGCATTCAACTCAAGAGAGTTCTTGGGCTGAATGTGGGCTCTGTGAGCCTGGTAATATGTGATGAATGTCTGTTCCATGAGTTTGTTCATTGTCCCTTAGAAGAATGTTAACTTTGGCAACCACAATATTCTGAGCACTGGCAACATAAACTAGGTTCTAAAATTTTTTCAATGCTAAATGGTGTTTTGTTATTGGAAGAGAAGTAGAAAACAGTTAACAAATTGAGAATCCTGGGATTGTCAAGATCTGTTTTAGCATTGTTCTTTGGGTAGAAATAATAAAGTTTTAATTCTTTGTTTGTTAGTTTCTCAGCTGTGAGTGCACATAAAATTGAGATGTTGATTATCCTTTTGTGGGCATTCAGAATGCTGCTGCCAGCTCCTATGGAGATACTGCAAGTATCATTTTAGTCAGTGTTTTCCTGGCAATACAGATTAATAGACCCATGTGAGAGTTCTTGTTTCCATTACAAAGGGGGAAAAAGTGATTCTTAATGGACATAAAAAAGTCTTGTAAAAGTGAATACTAGTAAAGACTGAAAAACACAGAGAAAACCAAGGAGTACTATAAAAAAATCTGGAGTGAACCTTCATAAAGTCCAGCTTCCAGTGAAGTCAATTTCAAAACTCTATTCGTGGAAGACAAGGCTAAAATTTAATCTTTTTTCCCTCAAATGCTAATTTTTTAAGGGCTAATAAGTTGTCTTTAGCTTCTGAGCTTGCTGGAATGTATGGCAGAGCCTCCACTGACTTCAGTTCATATTGGATGGTTCCAGAAGAATAGGAGCACAGGCTTAGCAATATGATTATCAAATATATGCTGTATTACTAGGGAGAGGACAATTTGCTGGACTGTTTCCTGATGCAGTGGTGGAGAGAACCAGACGGGGAAAGTCTGGTGAAGGCTGCATGGAATTCCTTAAAAAAAAAAAAATTATTTTTCCAGGACCCATTCACTGCATGAGGATGCATCTTCAGAACTGCAGGGAGTCATTTCTGTGGAGGGAGGACATGTACCTGAATCCCAGGCGAGCTCCTTCACTGGCAGGGGAGCAATGGCAAGGTAACATACTAACTGATAGAATTTCCAGTATTAAGTTCAATTTGCTGGTCACAATTTGGAGGCAAAGAAAGAAGAGCCATCACTTTCCAAGGAAAAAGGATGGAGTCCAGCTGAAGAATGTCTATAAGAAGTAACAGAAGTTGCATTTGACCTTGATTCATCACTTACTTATTGCTAATAAAAGTCTTAGAATCTGAGAGAGGCTGAATAAGCCCAAAGAAATTTTTCAAATATAAAAAAATATTATTTTTACATAATTGTATCTGAAAATACATTGAATGCTGGGGAAATGCATTAAGTGAGGCCAGACTGTAAAATAAATGGGTAAGTGTTTGGTTCTGGCTGATAGCTGATGCAGTGTTTGGTTCCTATCAAATAAAACATAATGATTGTCTCCTTTTGGTAGATGGCTCTGGAAAGGGAGGAGACAGGGAGTCTTTGTGTTTTGAGTGCAAGAATTTTTCTCTCAGTTTTTAGAATCCAGTTATGTTTATAAAGGATTTGGAGCCCTAGTCAGCAAAATTGAAGCCGACCATTGTCTTAAGTTGTTTGTATTACTGGGACTTAAATATAAGCCTGAAGTGGAGCTTCAAAACTTTGTTGTGTCTGCTTTGTGTCTGAGACTGCAGGGCTTTGCCTTCAGATACCATTGTTCCATGCAACACAGCCCACAGTCACTTTAAGCACAGTGTATTTCAGAGAGCAAATAAAAAAAATATTGTAAAACTAGGGTAATTTAAAGAGTGTTGTTCACACTTCATCATTTTGGATAGTGGAGAATAAACTCAGATTTTCCTGCTTGGTTTTCAGATAATGACACCACCAGATGTAAACAACAAGGTCTGCAAGAAGTTGAGTTTAGATGAGAAAAGATCATATGTGTGTGTTTTGTGTAAACATAATGCACATGAATATAAATTCCTACTGAGAGCTTCCTTTTCAGTCTTTGTTTATAATTTCTTTACCCTTTTTCAGGATAGATTGAATTACATGTGTGTGTAGCTACAGTTATGTATGCTCTGAATATACAGGGAAGTTTGTGATGTAATGTAAACATGAATGCCTAGCAATTTAAATATTAGAGTAGCACAACATGACTCTTAAATGGAAATTCCCAAGGATCTAAGACAACTGCTTCTGATGGACTTCACTGAGTATCTCACTTTGAGATGTAAAGGCCTCCGCTCAGCAGGAATATTCTGTATTATACATTATACAGATACAGTAGAATAGGAACTGATGTGTGAGGTATTTTCCTGATCCACTGCAGAAGTTGACATACGAAATTGTGGCAAGTGACTGGGTTCACACAGTTACTCCATCAAATTTAATTTCATCACAGGTGGAGATGTGGAGAAAAATCCTGGGCTGGTGTTTGTGGGGATGTTTTAAGCCACCTCATGTTTCTGTCTGGTTCAGTCCATTTTGTGTGTGTGTTCCATGCAGGCTGTCACGATTTGTCTTATCTGTAAGGTCATGGGCCACCAGACACTCGCACCGTGAAGAACAAAGGCCTGATTCTTTCCTGGAACGTATCAGGGGCCCAGAGCTCGTAGAGGTGTCCACCAGGCAGAGCAACATCCGCTCCTTCCTGGGTGCCCGTGAGCGGCCTGGGGGAGCAAACAGGTAAGAAGACGTGTTTGTACTTCAAGTGAAGATGACTGAGGTTATCATGTTTTCTTGGGAATTAGGAAGTAAGTTGTATTTTAAGAAGAGAGTAAGGAGCTTAGCATGGGAGATGAACAGAGTATCTAATGCTGCCCAGGAATCTTCACATAACTAAAGTATTGCACTTTCAACAGACTTTCTCTTTCCTCCCCAAACACACTGTGACCAGGATCTTGAAGTAAAGGATTTTGATCATGCTGCTTCAGGCAGAATGATGTCTCAGAACTGGAATTTTATCATACGCAACTTGATGTTCTAAACTGCTCTCTACTGAGGAGGATGCAATTTTTATTTCAAGAATCTAAGATGTTTCTACTTTTGGCTTTTGAGAATCTTAATGTGCATTATCTGCAAGTGTTAGTAAACTCTAAAGAAGCAGTTGTGCAAAATGTGTAATTGTTTGTTAGATCTACTGAGAAGTCCATCTGATAACATTACAGAAAGTTTCTGATGCAAAAATGACAAAATCATTTGGATGCTGACTTCACTTATTAACACATACCCGGTCTTTGGTATGGAAGGCAGGTTCAGTCTTAATTTTTCTCCAATAAAATGAAAGAGAAACCTTTATGTGTTTACAGTTCTTTGATGTGATGAATTATTATTACTCTATAAATGTATGATACGGGGTTTTAAATTTAACTCCAGCTAAAATGGGAAGATGAAATCCCAAGACAAAAGCTGACTTTCTGTTTGGCATTAAGCTTTGAAGCAGAGACTCCTATATTTTTTTTCATAATTAAAGACTGGTAGGTAAGCAAGTAATTAGTTTCAAAAATCTAAGCAAGCAATTCAGATTAAAGCAAAAACCTTTGAAGGTCTGTGCATTACACAGGTTACTTTGATTTGTTGTAATCCAGCACAGCCTTATTATCTTCACTTGATCTGCTTCTTAGAAATTCATCTCAAGAGCCTATTTTATTGAATTAGCCAGACTGTTACCTGATTTCTCAGGTGCCTGGATCAGTAGCAACTGCAGATGGGAAGTAATTAGAGAGAACAACATTGGTCATGGGCCAACAAACCTCTGCATAAGGCTATTTGAAATTAATTTGTGGGCACCCATCCTTGCCTTCTCAGTTTTATGCTGTTGCTGGTTGACAGTAACTCTTAAGTTGTTGGATCATGAGGGCTTAATTCTGCAGCAGTGGGTAGGTATGTTTATTACTTATCCACAAGCCTTGACACTGCATCTGTGAAGAGGACTTGAAAGGATTGAAGAAAGCTTAAAATAGTAGCCCAATGAGTACAGGGCTAAAAATAGTGAGGTGCATCTTGCCATGCACTAATACGCCTAAGAACAGGCTTCAGACATCAGATGTGGTCACAGATGTGTATGCCAGGCACATGACAGAAAGGAACTGGTGCCTTGAAGCAGTTATGCAAAGGGGCTTATCACAACAGTCAAAATTGACCTTGCTAATCTTATCAGTGCATATGTGAGAAGCTCGTGAGTCCGTCTGTCATGTCGGTAACCACGTGCATGAAACGCCAGCAGCCTTTACTTACACTCTTTAATGTGTTTTATTTAACTTGCTTGCAGTCACTGGCCCTTGGCCAGGTTTAATGTCAACTTTAGCAACAACACCAATGAAGAGTAAGTACTGTTAACTTCCAAAGACATTTCTACTACCAGCACCTTCTCTTTTTCCCTATCCAGCCTAGTAGCATTTGTAGTATAAACTCCTTAGTTCTTGCTAAGCCTTTCCTAAGAGTATAGTTTTATTATAGAGAAAGGTCTAGTTTTCTTAGTATGAAAAGCATCCTTTGTGCTCCCTGTGAACTTCTTTTTGTCTTCCTCTCGAGGAGTGAATTTGACTAAGCATTTAGTCCCTACTTTCTGTAGTTCAGCTGGCTGATTTTACTGCATTACCAATTGATGCATTCATTTTTTAGTTTTTAAATGAGATTCATGTGTAAATTTTCTAATAGTGGTTTTCCTCTTTTAACACACTGGTCCCTTTTTGCAAATCAAATGCCCCAAAAATTTCAGGTTGTCAAATGAGAAGTGGGTACTGATGAGGGCACCAAAACTCATTTATATGTCCATCTTTTAAAAGTGTGTGTTTCAGTTCAACAGGTACTGTTGTTTTAGAGAGAGTGACAGGCACCATAATAAGGCTGGTATTGTCACAGAATGTCTGACAGAAGCTGTCCTTCTGAGTTTATTTTATATAGTTGACAAGCTATTTCACAATGTTACACCAAAGAGAAATTTATTAAACAATGTGAAGAGCTCCTGTAATTTAAAATCACCCAACATCAACGTTTGTTGCTTGTCTAGACCACAGCAATCTGAAGACATATCTGCTCTTTAGTATCCAGCAGCAGATCTGTTCCCATGCATAATGATAGTAGGTTCTTTTCATTGCTTTCCAGATGAAAACAAAAAATTTAAAAGTAATCAGTACATCTTGTGATTGTGTCAGAAATACTTCTAGAAAACTCTTGGGTTTTATTCTTCCTCCAAATAATTCCATCATAGGATAGTTTAAACTGTACTTTTTAAATGATGCTGCAAAACCTTTGTGCACATAGCTGAACAAGAGATCTTCCTGCTCCTAAAGCAACTTTTCAGTTTGGTTTGTGTAACTTTTGTTCAAAAGGAAAATCTGTGTGCAGTGAACAGTGACAGAAATACGCAGACTTTTATTTAGACTGATATAAAAGAAGTTCTATAAGCTTGGAGCCAGGCCTGCTTGATGGAGCCCAAAGGACTGGTTAGGACAGAAATACTTCTGCCTTACTCTGTTTCTGACAATGACTCAGGTACCTTGGGCAAAACTTTCATCCTTTCACTGTTTCATTATTTTTAAATGAAGACAAGACCTGTCTGTCTACCTGCCTGACAGTCTGAAACATACTTGATTTGCAAAGTACTTGACAGATGAGAAATGCAAATATTTGAGTCATTCAAAGACTATGGCAGTGTTTTTATAAGGGCTGATGAAGTAGATTTCTAAGTCTACAGCTGCACACAGCTTAGATACAGCATGGATGCTGCTGTGTTGGGGTCAAAGAGGACAGACACAAACTGTTTTATTAGTTACTGGATTCCAGTTTACTCAGTGTTACTGGTAAAGAAAAAGAAATGTGGACTTTTCATTATGTTAAAGACCTAAGTGTGCCATGTCTTGGGGAACTGTACATGATGCTTTCAAGTCTTTGATTATGGCCAGCCTTTTCCTCTGAGCAACTTCCAATCAGACTGCAAGTAGATGTGAGTATGATAAATTGGGAGTTACCACAACAGAAAAATAAACAGAGGCAACATGAATGGAAGAAACTCTTTTACGAAAGGTACCTGTAGCTGACAGATGAGTTTGTAGGAGATCTCAGGCCAGAGAAAAATAAGTGTCAGCATTAGATGCTCTGTGAAATAAAGTTTTTTCACTTTTTAAAAAATAAAACACAAACATAGGAGGGAGTTGGAACTGTCAAAATACTCCCTCCAAAGTTCACGACCACTGAGACTTTTTGACTGATTTTCGATCTCAGCCTACATTTCCCTGCATAACAGGATCCACAAATGTACAGGCGGCCCTACCCTTTGAAAATTCTGCTTACTGGTAACTCTTCCATTCCGGTAAGAATGCCAGGCATTTGAAGTACTGAGGAGCCACATTAATGCTAACAACAGCAACTGTGCATTTGCCTTTAGATCAGACACTATGCATGGTAATCTGAAGTGAAATCCTGACATGTTTTTTAAACAGGAAGGAGTTTTGGGGGCAGATTGGAAAATGAACCAGTAAAGTTCTGGACAGTCAGTCCAGAGAAATAAATTCTTGAGAAGCAGTTCCCACTGCTGTGTAGTAATCAGCCTTGGTAAATGAAAATCTCTTTCTTGCATTTGAGATGCAAGTAGAAGTAGAAGATCAGTCAAGCCTAAGGTTCTTTTCTCCTCCAGTTCTGCTCGATTATATACTGTGTAATTTTGAAGATGTCAGTGGTGTTGGTCAGCTTGGTAGGTATTTCCCTGGATGTGGCAGAGTGTGGGATCTTGGCGTTTTTTAGCAGATGACCCTTGGCTTTTCCAAAGTGCACTCTGGTGGTGCATGTCTAAGTGTAATTCCACTCATGTGGAAATGTCTAAGTGTAAGAACTGGAACAGGTGCTTATTGCTGATTGGTGAAAGCTGCTACTAGCTTAAAATTGGTGTCTGTCATCTCCTTTGGAGCACTTCTTTCTCCCTGTATCAAGCACTTTCCTAGATGTGACTGCCATTCACAGCACAGACCTTTCTGGCCTGAGCAATATGAGCAGGTGTGCACAGAAAGCACAAGTCCTGTAAGCAGCACTGTTACATACTCTGTCCTTGCTGTGGGATGGTGCTGTCATTAAACTCATTTGTCTTTTCTTGAAACCAGTGCAAAGGGAGACTCAGACCCAGTCTTGGCAGTTCAGAGGAGAAAACAGAGCTCCCATGGGAGCAGGAATCCGTGGCTTTCATTCAAACCAGACATTATGTGTGCGGAGTTTTGTTATCCACATACACTACAGCATGAGGAACACTCTTAGGCTTTTCTGTCTAAGGGGGACATTTTCTGCATCAAAGACTAGAAACGTTCAAATAAAAAAGAAGGAGATCTCAGATGATGGATTTTCTGCTTGTGCAAGTGAGCACCATTCTTCACAACACATTATATGATTCTTGACCATGGCATGTAGCAAATCTAGCTTTAAGATTAAGTATTGTCAGAATCTTGAGAAAGATGTTACCTTCCTGTAGGTTTGAAAAGTATTTGTGGGCCTGTCTGCCTAAGTTACCATATTTCAAGACTCTTCTGTTCAGACAAACCTAACAATGGGGCAATTCAGATCCAGAGGCAATTAATTAATTAAAACTTTGTTGGTTTTAAAGAACCTTGAGTGGAGATTCATCCTCATTTTTTATAATTACTATGAAACCTTTCAGACAGTCACGTTGAGGTTTTGGCTGTGCAAAGAATGTTGACAGTTTGTTAAGCCATTTCATATTCTGTCATCATTTGATAGGTTTCTTTCTTAAGCGCCTGGGTTCTTAAGAGTCAATCAAACTGAAAGCATTTACTTAAAATCAGCCTGGTACACTAATGTCTGAAAAGGTCAAGAAGGTGTGGATGACTGAAAATGCAGAGAATCAGCCAGCTGGTTACCTGATGTGATAGTGTGGTGGTGTCAGGGTGAGAGGTCTCATCCTGAGAACCCTGTCCTACTCTGTCCAGAGTGTAGAATAGTTTCCCAAAACTCCACCCTGTCCCTTAACTGCTCAGTATTGGTAATACTGCTAAGCATTGTATTATGTTGTACAGCAAAAAGGAAGAAAAGAAAGAGGTTAAAGAGGAAAAGAAAGAGGAAAAGAAAGATGACAAAAAAGATGACAAAAAAGATGATAAAAAAAAGGAAGAGTAAGTATAAAGAATGAATTGTGATTGTAACGTCTCCTACACTACAAAACATGGTATAGCATTTCATTGTAACACTTTTACAGTTGTTCTGTAGACTGCAGATTCTTAGCCTGTCAATTCTTTAATACATTTTCCCCTTTGAGAAGTTTTCAACTGCTCAGTAAAGTTGTTGTATCTTGAAGACCTGTGTTTAGATCTTTCAAAAACAGCTTCCTATGTCAGTAGAAGGGAATTGAGCTACCTCTGGTCACTTTGAGTTGAAGATCACTTTTCAATTACGACAACGCTTTAGGACAGCAGCCTGCTTTGCAGACGTGCAGAGACTTTTCATTGTTCCAGAATTTCCATAACAATTCAGAGCAGATGAACCAAAAGTCTGGTTCATCTTACCATGTAGAAATATCTTACATGAAGAAAATTAAAGGTTTGCTAATAAGTTTACTTATTTCACTGACTAGTTATTTAATTACTTAATATGGTGCAGTTCATTGCTAGTGATCACTAAAATTTGCTTCTGTTGGTTAGGGGATGGTGTATTTCTGCAACAAAATGAGGTAATTTGAATGCTTTTGACAGAAATGGATCCCATTCTTGCTTTGTTCCCCTAAAGCTGACCCAAATATAGCGCAATTTACTATTACCAGTGATTAAAAGTAACGATGATGGCAGATAAAAAGAGAATGCATTTGAATGCATTTCACAGTTAAGGAGTATGTTACAGTAATATACTGTACGTTTGTATGTATGTATATGGTGGCACCTGCTATATAGACATGAGGGGATTCCAAATGGAATCTGATTGATCTCAAGATCTTTATTAATGAAAGCTTTTAATTATTTTTTTCCAATTACAAAGCCTTTGTTCTAAGCACTCTCTTTTGGCTTTAATTACTATATAGTGAAAGTGTGAGCTTTGCAGTAGCCTAGAGTGTTTTAAAACATTTTGTCAAATAAAATTAGTGTTTTAATGTCTACAAGGTAGTATACTCTGACATGTAATGACCATATTTCATGGTCACCAGTTTTGAGGTGGTGACCAGTTTTCTAGAAGTAATGGTTTAAAACCAGTAATGAAGATGGTAAAGTAAATACATTTTAGATTAAAGCTGCTTCCTTTACTCACATTGCCTGGATATTCAGCTGACAGCAATGGCAATGCCAGAAATAGACACAGATTTGAAATAAATTATCATTACATTTTAATATATTTGCTTTCTTGGAGATTAGGAAAAGTCCCACAAATACAAATTCAAGCATTGCCTGGTCACATATTCTGCACACTATTATACAGTCCACAGATCACAGTTTTACTGTTGAAATAATTTTGCAGCTGTGGACCTCAAATCCACTGATGTATATTTCCTCTGATTACAAACCTAATTGCTGTCTATTCCATATCAACCTTTCTCATGCTGGAGGTGGACATTTCTGAGCATACCCTGTGCCATTAGCCATGCTGTTCTTCAAATCTTTACATTTCAGGCCTGTGTGCTTCCTTTAGCATCACTTCTGTGTTGTGAGGCCTAAGGAGCCAGGACTGTGAATGTTTGAAATTTGCCTTTGACAGAGACATGTTTCAGCTCTAGTCACACACACCGTATGTGCAAATGCATACAGAGTTTCTTACTTGTACAGACATGCATTTGAATACATACATTTTACTTGTTCAAATGCATGCTTATACAGTCATTTCCATAATAGAATTTGCTAAAAATCAATAATTAGGCTGCAAAGGAAGGCTCTTTCTCTAGCAATGAAATGTAACCTTCTAATTGGAGCGATAATAAGAAACATTTAACAAGTAAATTTTTTTTCACTGTGGGGTTTAATACAGAAGGCTGTGGGTTTCAGCCTGGGAGATATGAATGTCTGTGTTTTTCTTTCCACTCTTACTTTTTCCAAAGTTGGGTCAAACAAAGAAATAGAGCTTGTCAGATGGGATGCCTGGTATCTCATCTGCACTGTCTGCATGGATACTTTCTCTTCTCAGGCAGCTCTGACTTCATGGTGAAATGAGCAGCCTCAAGAACAGGTAAATCCAGCAGGTTGCTTGCTTACATTTCCAATGTAAATCTGCATGTTTTACTTTCCAGGCAGAAAAAGGAGGTCTTTGTGATAGATCCTTCAAGCAATCTGTACTACAACTGGCTGACTGTAATTGCAGCACCCGTGTTCTATAACTGGTGTATGCTAGTGTGCAGGTATGGATTTAAGTTAATAGCAATTTCACATTTCAATCATTATGTTTCCTATGTAAATCACCCTCTTACCTCCCTGCAGTATCTTTTGAGTGACTTACCTTGAAGGTTTACAGTTCATACACCCTTAGGGATGTATGATATGTGTACCACTAGGAATAGATTGCCAGTGTTTCTTCTTTTTCTTTTCCTTTTTGTCTAAAAGCAGGTGGATGTGACTTGCAGTGTGTCCTCATGAGCGCTGGTGTGGCCTTTGTGTGCCACCTGCCGGCTGGCAGCTGAGCTGTGTCCGGGCCACTGCATCCCTAAGCACTGCCAGGGATGAGGGCTTCCCACCACCCAGGAGAGAACAGAAAGGAGGGATGTGGGCAGTGGTGGGGCCTCTTAAATTCATATAATGTATCTTTTGGATGCTTGAAGGGCAGGAAGATATAACTCAAGTATTTCTTTTCCATGGTAGAATGTAGAAATCAGTTTCAGTGAAAGTGATGGAGAGCTGTAGAAATGGTTTCCTTACAGTGTGTAAGATGGTACAGAGAGATGAGGATGGCTTGCCACTGAGAAACAAATCTTTTATTTGGGAATTATCTTCATGGAGATGTGTATCCTGTGAAATCTGATGCACTTTCAATTGTAGGGATATGTGTAATCCTCCATAAGTGCACTTGTGTGGCACTTACATGTTTGAGTTTTATTCCTGTCCAGAACACCTTTGAATTCTGAAAGATCCTGGTGTCTGTTTGGACATAGCTCTAGTGTGCAGATGTCTGGACATGGAGATATGAGTACATGTAATGCAAGTACTCTGCTTATGTAGTTGGCCTAATTTATTTTTTTTTAAACTTTCTTTCTTTAGAGCCTGCTTTGATGAGCTACAAATGGACCATGTTAAAATGTGGCTGTTCTTGGATTATCTCTCTGACATTATCTATGTTATTGACATGTTCGTCAGGTTCAGAACAGGTGAGTCTTTCTGGGATTTTACAGTGTTTTCAAATACTGCATGTATATAAAGGATGGAAACAAAAATTCCCCTGTGGGGTATGACCACTGTAGTATCCTGTCAGAGTGCAACAGTGGAGGCTTTCGGAAGATGAAGCGTCTGATCAGCTTGGATTTTTTAAGGCCATATATTCCAACACTTGCTCTTCACTTGTCTCTAAATTCAGTTCTGTCAGTAATAGGTGTGCCAGATGCTGAGTGCATAGCCACTGTAACAGGCTGTGTGGGGAAGGGACAATAGGGCACTTGGGGCAGGAAACCAAATGCACCCCACAAGTGCTGTTTTCTTATCAAGCTGTGCAGCATCCTGGTCAGAAGTGGTTATTGAGTTGGTCAAGTGCTAGACCTGGCACGTGTCTCAGCCTTCAGTCTGTGGTCCTATGCCTGGAACGGCAATGTGGCCCCTCTGCCACTGTCTGTGCTTCCTGCAGCGTCTATGAGGTCCTGGCAGGGTTTCCCACTGCCTGGTGATGGGATAGGTTTGACCCAGGAACCTCTGCTTAGGTCCTGCCTTCCTGGAGGAAATGTGAGCCCAGAGGATCTGTGGGGGCTGTGCCATGCTATGCGTTAAGTGGCTGTCTTCAGCTTCTTGTCCCTGTTTCTGTAATCCAGGCAGGCTGAGATTCCAACCTTAAAGTGGTGTCTGTTTTAAACTGAGCAAGGTCATAATATAGGCCTAAGCAGTGACATACAGTGATCCATGTCACCAAGTTACTGAATAGTCCTTGATGCACTTTTGTGCTTGCACTTTGGTCCATGCCAGAGAGCACCCAGTGTCTGGGGCCAGCTAGGAGGACAGCAGAGGTTGGGTGTTGCTCATGGTGGTGTTTTTGGAGGGGCCTAGAAGAACTTAGATGTGAATAGAAGCTGTCATGGTAGCTGGTCTTGGGCCAGAAAACATCTCCTGTCTCATTCTCTTCACTGGTACAGACACAGCTTCAAAATGTCCCTTGAAAGGGTCCAAAACAACACGATTTAAAAATGAAAGTAATTTTAGATCTTTCATTTTTACATCTTATCCATTTTTATCTATTTATTTATTTAAAGTTGTGCTGACAGCTTGATGTTAATTATGGCCTGTGACAAGTTGTAAACATAATTACAAGATAGGCTAAAAATGCTGTCATGTGGGAAGCACACAACCCATGGCAAGCCAAATTCTTAAACTTAGCGAGTACCTTGTTCAACAGGAAAGTCAGTTTCAGGTACCAGCTGAAATCACAAGAGTGCTGTATTTGGGGCAGGATGGGGAAGGGTGTTCATCTTCTTTGTGTAGTTAAAATGTCAACTGTGCCAACTGAATTTACCTTCTGCAGTTACATCTGTTAATGTAATGGGAAAGAACAGAGCAGAAATTAGGCATGTCCAGGCAAAGCAAGTTATAAATTTCCATGGGCTGTCCTGATAATGATTATATGACTGCTAAAGCTTGACTGGAATTTGAATTTTCAGGCCTGGCTTGCAGCTGCAGAATTGCTGGAGCTGTCTCCTGAATGCTTCAGTGCAGGTGTCTGCTGTAGTTCCAGGCACTCCAAGAAAGAAGTCACTTCTTTTAGGTGGCAAAATCTTTGTCAACTCTCTTAACAGTTCCTCCTGACTCTGCTTTTGCCTTTTCATGTGAGTCCGCAAGGTCCATCTGTCCTGGAAGCCTTTGGGGAAGAGTGAGACTTTCTGCTGTCTGAGGGCAGGGTCTGCCTTTGGACTGAGATCTAGGTAGCCCCACGACTACTCTGATCAGCAGCTTCTCCGTGGTGCATTTCTGTCTAGCTGCAGGGCCAGTTGGACTGCATTTCACCTAGTTGGTGATTGTGCACTGAGAAACAGAAAAGATTCATGTCTCAGCAGCTGGTTGTGTTTAGCATACCCTGTGTTCTAATGCTTTCAAAAGATTTTACTGTAAGAGTTTAGTTCCATAAGAGAACAAAAAGCCAAGAGATTTTATCTCCTTTCAGGAGGAAGGTGTTTTCAAAGTTATTTTTCATAACTGTCTATCAGAAATTGATCAGTCTGGCCAGCTTTTCTGTTTAGTTGTACAACTAAAGGGCATATTTGACCAGCTTTTTCAGCAGTGTTCTGGGAGGCAAACATGTGTGGCACAGGAACTACTTCCATTTGTAGTCGCATCAGTTTGCACATCCAAAGCCAGATACACACAAATAGATGTGGAATTTACAGATGAACCACACATTCCAGAAATACCATGCTGTGTAGGGCACAAAGAAATGCAGCTTGGTGTTCCTCAGCAGAGGCTTCTCGGAGAAAGCTATAGGGGCCTTGTAGATTGCTAAGGGGTTAGTAAAATGTGATAATCCATGATACACTGGGAATGTTTTGGTTTTTTCTCAGTGGACATTTTCTCCTGAGTGGCCCAGTGGGCCGACAGTTGGATATTTCCATTGCAATTGCAGCAAATATTTTGCAGTGCATAAGTTGTTCCTTGTGGAACATTTTTAATACCCTCAGAGGCACAAAAGGGGCACTGTGGCTGTACTGTCTGCAGCAAAGGCCTCTCACTGCAGTTTATATCTACTAGTAAATTTTTTAAATCTAATACTTTTCAAAGTCTTTGGAATGAAGAACTATTGATGTGTGAAAGGCTGCTTAGCAGCTCTCTCACTAGAAACACAAAGTGCAAACCAAGGAAAATCATGTCAGTTTTAACATTGGACACAAGAGGAAAAACATGACTTAGGGAGGGGGGTAACTGCATTTCTTTATCTCAAGGACATCTATATTGTTTGGGAAAAGTTTTGAACAATCTATTATACCTACTTATTCTTGGTATTTATTTTAAAATATTCCACTCCTATTTTATACACACTTGCTTAACTTTGGTTATGACTCATGCCAGTGATTCATGAATAATTAGATACTTGAATATCCCTCTTTTTTTCGCAAAGATACTTAAAAGACACAGCTGTCGCAGAAAAGAGTGGAAAGCCTCAGGGAGCACTGTGGTGATAATAGTCATTGTTCTTAGTCAGTATATATCAGCTTTGAAACTTGAAATATTTAAATATGCAATTAAATGACCTCAATATCTGTAGGCATAACAGTACAAATTTTAACATTCTTAGGCCTGAAATGTAAGTTACTCACTACTGTTGATGGTATTTTTATTCTAACAAATAAAATGTTTTTATTCTCTGAAGGTTTCCTTGAACAAGGCTTGCTAGTTCAGGATGAGAAGAAATTACGAGAACATTATACCAAAACTGTGCAGTTCAAACTGGACGTGCTGTCTCTTGTGCCAACAGACCTGGCATATTTCAAGCTTGGTTTGAACTACCCCGAGCTCCGATTTAACCGCTTGCTGAGGATCGCTCGGCTCTTTGAGTTTTTTGACCGTACCGAGACCAGGACAAATTATCCAAACATGTTCCGTATTGGCAATCTGGTGTTATACATTCTTATCATCATCCACTGGAACGCGTGCATATACTTTGCGATATCGAAGGTGATCGGATTTGGAACCGACACCTGGGTGTATCCCAACGTGTCCGTTCCGGAGTACGCGCGCCTGTCCAGGAAGTACATTTACAGTCTGTACTGGTCAACGCTCACGCTGACGACCATCGGAGAAACACCGCCCCCGGTGAAGGACGAGGAGTATCTCTTCGTCGTCATCGACTTCCTGGTGGGCGTGCTCATCTTTGCCACCATTGTCGGTAACGTCGGCTCCATGATTTCCAACATGAATGCTTCCAGGGCAGAGTTCCAGGCCAAAGTGGATTCCATTAAACAGTACATGCAATTCCGAAAAGTGACTAAGGATTTGGAAGCCAGAGTTATTAAGTGGTTTGATTACCTCTGGACCAACAAGAAAACAGTAGATGAGAAGGAAGTTCTCAAAAATCTGCCTGACAAGTTGAAAGCTGAAATCGCCATCAATGTCCATTTGGACACGCTGAGGAAGGTTCGTATATTCCAGGATTGTGAAGCTGGACTTCTCATTGAGTTGGTGCTGAAACTGAAACCTACGGTCTTCAGTCCTGGTGACTACATTTGTAAAAAAGGAGATATTGGAAGAGAAATGTACATTATTAAAGAGGGAAAATTGGCTGTGGTGGCGGATGATGGCATAACCCAATTTGTAGTCCTAAGCGATGGCAGCTACTTCGGTGAAATCAGCATCCTAAACATCAAAGGTAGCAAATCTGGCAACAGGAGGACAGCCAACATTAGGAGTATTGGTTATTCTGATTTGTTCTGCTTGTCTAAGGATGATTTAATGGAAGCCCTCACAGAATATCCAGAAGCCAAAAAGGCTCTGGAAGAGAAAGGACGTCAAATTCTGATGAAAGACAATTTAATAGATGAGGAGGCAGCAAAAGCGGGAGCTGACCCAAAAGACTTGGAAGAAAAAATAGGACGACTTGAAGTAGCTCTGGATACGCTGCAGACTAGGTTTGCGAGGCTCATGGCAGAATACACTGCATCTCAACAAAAGGTGAAACAGAGACTTGCCAGAGTAGAAACCCGAGTGAAAAAATATGGTAGTGGCAGCTTATCAGTTGCAGAAGCAGAGGCTGAAAAACCTGAGGAGAAAAAGCAGTAATGGAGTACTTATATTTCCTCATTTATTGGAGAAAGTTGAAGCACTGAAAGCCATAAATGTATGTAAATATGTGTGTGCATACATAGACATAATTATTTTTATATGAACTCAAGAGGATGGTTTTTAGCATTTTTAACTGAAGCAGTATTTTCTTGTAAATAGAACACTGTCACCCTCTTCCTGGGGGGAGATTTGGTCCAGCACTTGGTACTTTTTTGTACTGAGAGTGGGCTTCTTACAAGTCATGCTCAGAATGTCTGTTGTGTTTGGTACCTGTAGGTCTCGACACATTGTCTCTTCCTGCGCGTTGTGCGTCAAGAAAGCATTGTACTTGAAGTAGAAGAGATTAATTTTTTTTCTTTTTAACAGCTTAAAAAATGTTTATAGGGTACCCTGCTCTAACTTGCTACGTTAGTAGCTGATTAAATGCATGGATGGATGTCTGGGTTTCTCAAAATTTTTGTTCTTTCACAGCCTATGCAAACAGTTGGATGACAGCTAAGCAGTGTCAGGTACCTGGCCATTGTAGTGCACCCTGCACGTGTCTGAAATAGCCCTGTGTTTGGATACTTTAGTCTGATTCTCTCTAATGAGCTCTGCACAAAGGACCATGCTGACAGAGTAGCAGTGTTCATTCATGTCCCTTCTGGCAGGGTCTGTGACAGCCTTTGTTGCTCTGCAACTGCTTCACCAGGGGAGAGAGCAGGGGATCCTCCCTTCTTGTTTTTTGGCCCAGTTCCATCTGCACTGGTAAAACCCTCACTTGGAAAGGAATCTCCCTAAAGCGCACTGGTGGAAGGGTAATATGGTTTCACCGAACCTGGGAAGAGAAAAGAGGGTCCTGGTGTGTGCAGCTCCCCTGTGTAGGGTGCTGAGTGAACACCCTGGCAAGTGGGCAGTCCTGAGGGAGGCTACTGAGAAATCCCATGGGCTGGCAGGGCAGGCTGTCACTGCCTGCCAGGCAGCTTGCTCCCACAACATGTTTTCTGCAAGGCAGGGGTAACAAGCCCTGTGTTGCAAAGTCGTTCTGGTCACTTATGCCTATGTTTTTTTCCTTTTTATTTCTTCTAAGGATGTCTACTCCATCTCCCTTTGCTGTTTACTTATGACAGCATCTGGGATTGATGGCCTGTTGGAAAATTGGTGAGAAACCCACTGAGAAGAGGGTGGTTTAACTGGGTGACAGTGGAATGAAAGGAGACAGTTTTGCTAAACTGAGTACAACTGCTAAGAGTAAGTCCTTTCTCCAGGCAAGCAGCTGTTCCCTTCTGTTGACACTTCTGAGCCTGGTGAGGGAGACAAATCTGTCAGTGATTAAGGAATGGAGCTTTGCCAGCAATACTGGCAAAGGGACAACTGGGTAGTAATGTCCACACATGGCCCTTGTCTAAACTCCTGTTATTGTTAGCGTAGAAGCCAACTATCCTTATGGATCTTTCCCAGATTGGGCTTAACCTCTATTATCAAAATATCCACTGATTGTAGTAAGTGCTTTGGAAAGTAGTCAAGATCTGTTTGTGGCCAGTGGCACTCAGGAGTATTGGTCCATCAGCTGAATCTTGTCCTTATTTTCTTTAAGGGCTTGAGAGAAATGGGGGAGCTCCAAGAGGCTGGTTTTGGCAGAGGTGTAGTGCCCTTGGTCCCACCCAGAGGCAGGCAGGGCTGAGGTGGAGCTGGGCTCACTGCAGGGTACCCCTGTGTGCACAGACAGTGCCGGTGCCATCACAGGCTGCTCAGCTTGCAACTTCCACCTTGTGACAGAGCCGGGTACCACGCTCGCCTTGGCTGATATTCATTGGTGTGTGGTTCAAACCCACTGTATCTGGTAGGGGTTTCATGCATATTGACATGTTCTCCATCAGTCATCATTCTCTGTAAATACCTAACTATCTACCCAACATAGCACAGTTGTTCCAGCCTGCTAGGTATATATGAGTGAAACTGTTTAAAGTACTCTTTATACCAAATTTATACCTGTTTAAAAACCCTAAGAAACACAGGATTGCGTCTTTACCTGATGAATCAGAACAGCCTAATCTATCAGTTAAATACATGTTTGCTCCTCTCTTTCCATGCCTCTTGATCTGGTTTTCATATGCCAGAAAAAGAGCATTTTGATGCTATTGGCTTCAGTCACTTTGAAACATACAGCTTCTGGCATGATGAAATCACATCCTTTAGCGTCTTTCATCTCTGTAAGATGTTTTTTCCTCTTCTTTAATGTGGCTACAGCATGTACATTAAAATATTTTGAGTAATGTTCAAGCAACTCTGTGTTTTCTCTTACCCATATCCCTCTAGATTTTAGTGTTCCCTCAGACAGACTTTGATCATGTCACCATTACATGGCCTGGAAAATTGTTAGCTGGAACAGAGATCTGAAGTGACAGAAGACTAAGTGGGAATGGTGGTCTTCCCTCACTACAGGGCAGCTGGCACACAGCTTTGGTCCTGGGCCCAGTTTTTACATCATCCTTGTGTTTGCAGATACCACACAGGCACAAGAGCCTGACCAATATGCCACTGCCCAAGGGATGCCAGGTCCCATGGGGCACAGAGCCTGCCAGGCTCTGCATGCTGCTGCCACCTGTCTCCTGTCTTCTCCTTCCCAGCTCCAGGCAGGGTGGCACAGCAGGGACAGTGGCTTGTCTAGCAGAAATAAGAGTGTGCAGCTTTCTCCTACTTGAACACAGGTCACCTACCAAAAATTACCTGGCACAGATTGGGCTGTTCTTCAACCCTGCCACAAGAGAAAGCAAAGCACAGGACAGCACTTACAGAGCATTTGACAATATGTCCTGACTCTAGAAATAGGTTTAATGGCCACAGCACTCACGTCACATGGGCCTAAGCAGGTAGCCATGGGCTGGCACTGCTGCTCCAAACTGCCTGTGCTGAGTGAGACACCAGATGGGCAAAGTCTGAGAGGTCTGAACATCTGCTCCACATGCAGAAGGAGAGGAGAGGTGGTGGAGTGGCACACCATGCTCCAGCTGCTGCTCGGACTGAACTTTTCCAGGGAAAGGGCCCGAAGCCTTCTCAGACCCTGTACCCTGACAGCAAATGATTTCAGCCTTGCTCCTCTCTGAAGTTCTCTCAGTGCTCTCCCCATCTTTTTACCCTCATCCCCTATTATTTTACTTTACAGATTTACAGCAGAAAACTGCCCTGGCAGATTCAATGAACTGGACTTCAGAAGCAGCAATGACAGCAAAACAGCTCATGTATTTGGACAGCTGAGGGTTGGGGTTTTCTTTACAGCGCAGCTCTTTCTTCAGAAACAGCCCAGGGAAGGTACAGTCATGCTTTTAAAATTATTTTCTCCAAGGCATTGGCTTTAGAGTTTCATTCCTGCCAAATATTTATTAATGTACAATATGAGGGCTCTACTTTACGTTAGAAACCAAACTGCTTATTGTCCTTGCCCCCACAAAAGCATTAGTGCTTTCTCTGAGCTGGTCCATGTGTTGGTGGCTTTGGAAGACACACTCGTGTCTGTATCACTGCTGACACCAAGGATGAGACATTCACAGGCCAAACCTAGGCCAGGCTGTCCAGTGAGATGACACAGGCGGACAAAAGGAGAATTACCCTTCACCCTCAAGATTTGCAAGATGACAGCATTTGCACGTGGCTTCAAGGTCCCCCAGCTCTTCTATTAATGTTTCCAACCTGGAACAAAGAGAATGAATCAAACCCTTGTCTACATAATTCAGCATTTGCAAAAACACCTCATGTATCTCTGAGAGCAAAACGAATTATGCACTAAATGGATCTGGCAACTGTACCGACAGTTAAAGTGCAAGGTTTCTGTTGTGGCAGCTTTCTTGAGGGAAGCCATCAATCTGGGACTCCCCTCTACTCCCCAGTCCCATTCATAGCCCAGAGCATGAGAAGGGTGCCTGAGGGAGGAAAACCGCACAAGCTCTGAGAAACAAGCTCTAGGGCTGAAGATGGTCAGGCCTTTTGTTTCTGAAATTCAGATTTTGCAATCATTTCCAGCTCACAAGGGCTGAGGCTTGTTGCTGCCAGCTGCTCTTGCAGCTTCACTGCGGCAAATACAGTTCTGCTGTTCTGTGTTCGCAATCCTCCCCCTTCCTTCCACGCCCTAGGAGCAAAGGGAGGAGGAAAGGCTTGCACTCTTTAAGCAGTTATTTAAGGATGAACACAAACATTAGCTTTACTCCAGAAGCAGCAGCAGTTCTCACAGATTTCCTTCATTAGAAGCTGGGAGATCACCTGGGCTCCTGCAAGGAGAGTGCAGATTGCAGTGCCAATGGCTCAGCTTCCATGGGGTATCTTCCCAAGAGGCTGAGAACACTAACCAGATCTAACAGAGACCTCTTTTATTTGTACAGGTAAATCATGGGTAGAGTACTAAAACCAGAAGTCCAGAAACATGGAAGGAATTTACTAATGGATGCTATTCAATTTTTCTTTCCTTAGCATTTGTGGTGCCTGGTACCAGCCTTTCTGTAAGAGGGCAACTGAAGTACACTAACATGGAAAATCAGGGAAAGCATGGCTGTATTCTAGAGTGATGGGCAGCTTGATGAATAGCTATTAATTTCTTAGCTTTTTGTTTGTTTTAATATGTAACTTATTTAGCTTTCTGACGAGAAAAAAACTCCACACCGTTCTGTTCTTACTGCCAACAGTTACATCCCCTCATTGCCCTGGAAGGGGAACCACCCCAAAGCAGTCACAGCCAAGCAGCCCCTTCAGGTGAGTAGCATGGCAAGAACCCATGGGCACTACTTGCCTTTCCAGAGAAGGAGACAGAGAAGCACAAAACCATTTTTTTTTTGTAGCCTGCCGCCAGGTCTGATGAATCAAACCAACCGTGCTGTAAAGATCTGCTCATTTTAGGAGAACCAATTGCCAGTTCCTCATCAAAGTACAAATATTTAACTTGCAGAATAGTGCAGATAATTAATCCAACTTCCTGCAGTGGGATTCCCACTGTTTTCAGATTACTTGTAGATTAAGGCTGCTTGTTCACAGGTCCAATGCTTGGCACAGGAAAGCCTCAGCAGCTTTGGGTACTATCAGTGAAGGAAATGATCCAGAGGTGGGAATTTTAAGTTCTGACTGTTGAAAACCCAATGCCCCATCTCCTTGCAATAAAAGCTGCCTCTAACCACACTTGCATCAAGGTTAGGAAAAAAGCTTATGTCTAGCAGGACAAAGCTGCAGAGCTTTTCTAGCAAAGCACCTCATGCCTTTTGAAACACATTGTCAGCCACAGCCAGGCTTCTCGGTGCATGGTTCAGCCTGAGCACTGACAGCACAGGGAAGGCTCACGGTTTAAGGCAGATTGACAAGGGAGGTGTCCCAAGCATAAACACTTTCAGTTCAGGGCTTCAAGCCTGGCAGTTTCATTGCCATAACCTGACTGCACCAGCTGTGAGCACTGGCAGCCCAAGAAGGGTAATTGTGTTGAGGAAGAAGAGGAGCAAGAAAAGAGACATGCAGCACCTCCGGGCAGCTGGTGGCAGTTCAAAACTGCAGCCACCCTGGAGCACGGGTGACAGATGTGCTGGGCAAGGGAGACACCCCAAGCTGCTCAGCTTCCTGCCACCAGGGAAGGGAGATTAGTACAGGAGGAATGCTGCAATCTGGAGCCAGAGAGAGAAAGCAGACAGGGGAGCCCCTGTAGAGTTTTCTAAACTGATTTGCACTTTGGCAGCCAGAAGGGGCCCAGGCCAGACTAATGGGTGACAAGAATGACCCCAGAAGGGCATGTTCCCCCTCCCCAGCCACTGCCAGTGCTGAGGGCAAACCTGTTGTGCAGCATAGCAGAGCTGCCTACTCCATATAGGGTTTAGTCCTACACAGCTTCACTCTCACTCAGGCAGGGCAAAGGGAAAATTTCAGGGCCAACTCAGGAGGTGCTGAGACCAATTGATGTGCCATCAGCCACTAGGAGACCCCAGAGGCTGTAATCATCCTCATGATCCAAGACTCCCAGAGGAAAGGTAAAAAACAGCGGAGTATGGCTGCTGGAGGCTCCTGCAGATGTTGGGAAGAAACTGCTGGAAGAGCCTGTTTTTACCACCCACAGCAGTGAGGCTTAGAGGCAGCAGGCAAATCATAGCCACCAACTGCCCCAAGGGCCACTGCTGGGCTGCAGCAGGACATGGTGTCCAAAAGCGCTGGTTCCAGGCCAGCCCTTGTTCTGCAGAAGCCAAGAGCACAAAAGAGAAAGAAAGGACTAATCCATCCTCTGAAGGTGGCAACAGAGGGCAGAAAGAGAGTCGCAAACCCCAGAAACCTTTCCTAAGGCTTAAACACTGAGAAATCCTCTTCTCCAAAATCAAAGCTAGCACATGAACTGTTTGGGATGACAAAACTTCTTGTCCAAACTGCTGCAGGTCTGGAGCAGGATTGCTTCTGAAAGGCCTGAGGATGTTGTCTGGAACAACTCCTGGCACAGGAGCAATGCTCTCAACCCAGGCTGGCTACTGGCTACTACAGCTCGGGCAGAAAGCAGAGGCTGGGCTCCAGCCCTTACACCACATGAGCCAGAGAAGAATTTTGTTAGAAAGGATATCCTCTTGGGGATTTTAGTTTGGGAATGAGACTCTCCCCAGAGAGATTCAAGGTGTAAAAAAACAGTGCAAGAGCAACCCTTACCAGATGCTCACAAAGAGGTCTGTGTTGTGCTTTTAAAGGAAAGCACCCATATTGGAGAAACCAAAATGTCATTTGTTTTATTTCAGGTAGCTTGCTACAGAATTCATAGTATTCTTCATGCATAGATGACAAAAATTAAAAATCAGTGTGCATGGCTCAAGGGAGATTTTGCTTTTGAGAACACCCTTTCATCTAGAAAACATTCTTGTGCCAAGTTTCCAATTTTCTAGTTGTTACTTCTGAGCACTGTTACTCCCTCTGCTGTCCTATACAGGTCTGGAAGCAGAAGGATGCAGCAGGAAGACAGTTTTAAAGGATTTTCTCTGTACATGACCCCAGTGGCACAGCAGATACACCAGAGCCTTTGGTGATTTTAAGAAAGGCTTCATGTCAGCTTTGCATGTAGCAGTTGAGCCACACATCTCTGCAGTTTTTATCTTCACTTGACATTGGTCAGTCCAAGCTGTGAGCCAAGGCCACAGGAGCAGCAGGATCCCTGCACATGCAGTTGTTTGCAGTTGAGCTGTGCTGCCTGTCCTTCAAAGGGCAGAAGTCTAACTCCAGCAATTGGCTGACTTTCGCAGTCAGCTCTGGTCTCAATTTTTAAGTCTCAAAACTATGCACAAACCTACCCAGCAAAATAACGTAGGAGTTCCTAATGCAGTCTTATTGTCCTAAAATAGAATAATGATTCCCACCCTCCACTTGCATCTCCAATGTCTTTGTCTCTTAGACATTTCCCCACAGAGAAATCCCAACAGGATCTCTATTGAGCAAGACATCCATGAACACAAGCACACTAGACAAACTTCAGCTACTTATCAGAATCGCTCTCTTGATGTATCCTACAAACACAGCAGAACAGAACAAAACTATACTTGTATATCTGCAATTAAATCCACCTTCCCACACACTTTTAAATTGGGTTAATGAAGAAAAACAATAAAAATCAACAGCTGAAGACATCTTCAGATGGAGCACTAGAGAAAAATACGATGACATTTCATGGGTTTTCCAAATTAATTCATCTGGGTAAGAAATGACCTGTCTAAAGACTAATGCCAGTATCAACTCATTTCCAAAGCAGCATCCCTTCCATGATTCAGTATAAATCTAAATTTTTAAAAATTAATTTTATTAAGTCCCCAATGGTCTTACTTTAATTAAACTTTCAACTATGAACAAGAATTGTAAGTAACTTATCACAAACCCTTGTGTCTCAGACCAAGCATAATAAACTCAGCTCTTGTTAGGAAAGGCTTGATTTTAATTAGCTTAACTTGGAAGAAATTCCTGCTCCATCTTGCATGCTGAAATGATGGACTTTTTTTGCATAATAAATAAAGCACAGTTCAAACATTCCACCCAATTCATATTCATCATAAAAACTCTTGAGGCAACCAGGAAATTCTTAATCCTCTTGTGAGAACAGAAATTTACCTGGAGGTAACGGGTTACAACAGTGCGACGGAAACACCTTAAAGCTGATGATGTGGGGATTGTCCTCATCCAGAACATCAGCATCATGGAAACCTGTGTCCAATTTCCTGCTTCACAGAGCAGAAGCCCAGGCAGGCACCTGGGCAGCTCACACTGCAGCTCTCTGGAGGGTAAGCCCACTAAGTCCATCACACCTGTGTGGTGTCAGATGGGATAGGACGCTCCTGCTTCAGCAGTGAAGCCACTGTTGGACGAGAGGCATGGACTGACTACTGTAACACGGAGTTCCTTGAAGCCCTGGGCTCATTTCAGCATCAGCTTTCCTCAGAATGCAGGGTTGGAGGGGGTCCCCTTGGCTGCCACCATACTGTCTCAGGCTGCTGCCTGCCAAATGGAAGACAAGCCCAGTGAGAAGTTCACAAAACACTATTCCTTAGTTAACTGAACTATGCTCACTGCAGACAGCTGTTCCTGAAATCTTTTTAGCAAAAAGCAAAAGCTTTGATTTTTTAAAAGGTGATGCTCTGTTTACGCAGCATCATGTGCTAACATACCTCCAGAGCTAAACAAAACCATTTCTTCACTGCTAATTAAATCTGAAACAGTTCCATATTAAGATGATTCTTTCCAGGGTATTACTTCTCTTGCACTACTATCATTTTTGAAGCATGTCATGGTACAATACACAGAAGCCTGATGGCCCCTTTGCACTGAGGTTGGAAACATTCAGGCAGTCTGTTAGGGTGCAGAAGGAGATACTTGAAGAGGTATTTTTCCTTTGTCAAATGAGGCAGTGCTGAGATGTCCGAAATATTTTCTTGTCAACATATTGAAGACACCTTGCGGAGAGAACACCACCACTGGCATCAGACTACTGCCTTGGAAGAGGAATCTTCTGTCTCACTGAAGAGAGGTATTTCTATGACACATAAGTACACATAAGTCTCCAAGTTTTGTAGACCTAAACTTTGCTAGACACTGTGAAATACATTAGGTGTGCCAGGAGCCCAGAAAAAAACCCCAAACCAAACCCAACTTCAAATGACATTTTCCCCTTCAAACAGAACACTGGTTGAAACTTTTGTAGGACAGGAATGCAGCTTGCAGCTATAAGACTTCAAGATTTATTTATTTTAAACCTTATCAACTGCTGCTGCTGAACAACTAGTGCACTTACACCAGCCCTAAGGAGATAAGGTTTCAATACAGTGGTATTTGAGGGGAGGCAGTATATATTTACATGACAAATCAGTCAAATATTAAGTATTTATACCTTACCTGAAAATGATTCCTTGAAAAACAACTTATGCTTTTGAAGGCCAATGCCATTATGTATTATTTTAATCTTAATGCTAAAGGAAAACAGAAAGAGCATATTTACAATGTCAACAGTTAAGAGAACTTTGTATTGCTATCCAGTTATGCTGTCTGCACAGCTTTTAGACCTATATAAAAAACCCTAACATGAATCACATATACCTGTCAGCTGGGTGCAACCACAAACCAGCTGAATTAGTGTAAGAAGAGTTACAGGGATAGAGCTTAGCTCATCAGACTGAAGACAGTACATACCACACAGCAGTATCATGATGTGTTCGTGCTTGTAGTGAATAACATTAAGGCACTCGGCAAACGTTCTTACCACCTACAGTAAGAGTTGCTCCAAACTTGAAGGGCTCAACAGGCACTGTTGTCAACCACTCTACACTGAGAGGTAGGGTACCTTGTGTTTTCCTCCTCTGGGACATACAACAAGGTAGACATACAAGAGGACAGGCTCTAAGGGCCACCTCTGAGATCAAAGGCCAGAAGACAGACAGCATCTTTCCCTCCCCAGTAAGTTCCAGTCCCGTGTGTCCAGGCCATCTGGCATTGGCTTGAATTTGAGAGGGGAACATCACTACAGTTCACTTGTGGAGAGCTTTCTGTACCTGCAACCCTCAAATTATGCAGTACTACAACAATGTCTAATCAAACAATTTAATATCTAATTTATCAAAGTAAGAAAGTAACTTGTTTTCTTTTTCACTGAACCATGGTGAAAAAAGGTCATTGTTTTATTCAGCATCATAGTTACATAACAGTTGTCTGTTTCTATTACTAGAAAGAATTTATTAAAATAGTCCTGAAAGACATCTTTTCTTTTTCCAATGATTTCAAAACTAAGCCTTTTAATGCCAATTCCACACAGTCAAGGGTTTGATCGGTAGTAGCCAGTTATAGCAATTGTCAAGGCACAAGCTCAGCTCTGCACACCTGCTGCAGCTTGTATTGGAAAAGAGATATGCCAGTTACATCTGCACTTAAAAATGCAGAATCCCTTCATCGTATATTGCAACAGGAGAAATTAACATTAAACACAGACTAAGAAAGGTAAAGGATTTATTTCTGATATGATTTGTAGAGTTAAATTAAAAACCTACTGAATACTTTATGTAGTAGATGAACATAACCTTAGTACTTACTTTCTAACAGTTTATTTAATGGTTGGAAGTGTACAACATGAAGTAGGCCTCACGTTTAATATTGTTCAATTTTGCTTATTGTTAGATGAGATTAAAATACAGTAGCCATCCCTTTAGACTACGGTGCAACACTGATCATGTGCCTTGATAGGTAGGAAAAATGATTCATTAAATAAATGATGATGACATAACATGTAGGGAAGACTTTGGATTGTCTATTTTAAATGTCAACATAATAGGCAATTAAGAATAGAACTTCATTTTAAGTGCACTTCCACATGCTTTGTTTATAATATAGCAAAAACTTCCTATCTTTTTTTCCAGACACTTCACTCCCTACTCTAAAGCTGTTCAGTTGAAAATGCACTTTCCCCAGTAAACTTTTTTTAAAAAAGTAACTAAAATTTCTATCCTTTCATATGCTAAGAAATGTTTCCTAATTAAAAACACAGTTTATTACAAGACATGTGAAGACAACATATAGTGAAATGAATTTTAATTGTTGTGCTGTGACTAAAGTAAAGTTCTCAAGGCTGCAATTTAACATTCCAAGTTCTCCCTTCCATCTTTATTGATTCTTAAGATTTTGCACAGAAACTCTTTGGGGGCTAGAACAGCAGTAATTGCATCACACTGTTTTTCAAGACTTCAAGTTTCAAAAGCAAACTCTTCAAAAAGTACAGTTCTTGATTTGATTAGATACAGGGACAAAAATATAGCACATACTTGAAGGTTACATGGTCTACAAATGATGGCAATATTTTCCTTGGGAGAGTACAGTTTGTTTTCTTGTAAATACTCAAAAAGGCTCAACTTCAAGCAGTAATAAACACAAGCAAAAGTGATTTAACCCTTAAAATAAATATTCAGGAAAACCTCTCTGTACATACAAGTGAAAGAATATGTAACACTTTCACGCTAAAAGAAAAAATAAAGATTTTGTTCATATAAGCAGCTGAAATCTGCTGTTCCAGCCCAATGTCCCCAGTAAAGAAGGGAGGCACAAACACAGGTGACTACTGTAGCTCACTATCTTATGGCCTTTTTGGACAGGGACATCATCACCATCATTTTTTAATCCCTTTTGTTATACTTATTACAGCATGCCAAATCCTTTGGCATATGTGATGGCCTTCAATAATCTTTCTTTAAGCTTTTCTTTGCTTGAGTACTCCGGAAGCAAAAGTACATTAAAGCATGTGTGAGATGTAGGTAACCTGTGGGACAAAAAAATAGAAGAATTCAGATCTTGGAACATGCAAAAGAAATAACATCTCTATTTTACAAGTCCAAAAATAATGAATCTGAAGAAAATAAACTTTTCTTATAGATTCAACTTTCAGATTTAACTAGGTTAATAATTTAAAAGCACAGAATTCACTTCCATTTATAAAAAAACAAGCAAAATGTAGATTTTTTTTTTTTTTTACCTCTCTGTATCTGGGCCATTTTTGGCTATGATCATCTTTAACTTTCCAAGTCCTCCCACAGGGGCTCTGTCTGTGCCTGTTGTAAACTGTAAGAATAGTCTTTTCTGTTCATCTGTAAATGAATGGACTATTTCCCAGAATTCCCTATCAAAGAAGAAATGAAAAAGTAAATAAACTGTAAACTTTCTTTGGTATAAATAAGAATTTCAAAAGTAATTGAGCTTTGAAGGTGTAATAATTCTAATCAGTCTTAACATCAAGTTTACAAGTTGCATTCATAAACCAAAACTCTCAGAATGTATTTACCAATAAATGAGATTCAGAAATAGAAATCAGAAATATTACTAAACACTGCAGTTTAACTGTCTTTAAACATTAATTTGGCTGTGTTCTGCAGCTATTTTATTATTTCTATTTCCTAAGGAATTATACTTATTCAACAATGCTTATACCATGTCCTCTTCTCTAATGACAATACTTGAGAAAAGTGAAACTACACATATGACATTTGCATCTCCAGTACTACAAAAATAATAAATCTTCCAATATTAAAATCATTAGGAAAAAACAAGCAGATGAAGTGCTTTTTATCTTTACAAAAGTAGAAAAAATTACCTAATAATAAGAGAGTCTCTTGTATAGCCACCATCATATTCTGTAGTTTCTTCTAGTGCTTGAAAATCTAAATTCTGTAAGAAGATAATATTTTTAAAGATGACAACTAATTATATACTCAGGATCAAAAAAAAAGCTCCACTCTCTAGTGTATATTCAAAATTCTTACCCTACTTCCACAAATAAGTAATTCAATTTCCTCTGGTCTAAATAAATATTTCAAAGGAGATTCATTGGTCACCATGTGGAATCCTCTCCGAAAGGCCTTGAACTGCTTTTCTACTGATTTATTGAGTATATAGTCAGCATACAGATTGACAAATTCCTGCAAGGAAATAAACCCCAAAAAGCTTAGTGCTTCAACACAGGCCACTTGAAGTACCTCCCAAAAATACAAGATTCCAAAATACATATAATTCTGTAATTCTACACAAATTATCTGAGCTCAGCTTTTATTCAGCAACACAAAAGAACAAGCCTCAAATACTGCTCAAACAGGTCTAACATCCCACCCAGAAGCTACGTATCCATGTATCAATGCTTTCTTTAACTGAAGCCTTTTCTGTTCACAACCACACTGTGTGCGACGGCAATTTTAAAAGCCTTTTAAACTTAAAAATTATAAGTGAGACCAAACCTTTGTAGGGTTCTACATAATTCCACATACAGTATATTGAAGAACTCCAGATTGTGTTTAAAAAGCTGAGTGTACCTTTCTGTTTTCATTTGTAATAGGAATTTTATCACCGTTTTCCTTCAAATCATGCATCATTGGATTGCCAAAGAGATCCGTGTGAGATATTTGAAACGTTATCATCATATCATCTTCCACACTTCCTTCATACTCCAGTAAGTCTCTCAAACTCTGATACAGAACCTAACAGAATAAGAAATACATGTCTGTCAAAAATAAGCTTTGATAGATTCCACTGAGTAATACAAGAAGACATGAAACCACCCGCCTCTAAAAAGGGTTGTTATATTCTATGACACAAGTCACCTAAAAATCTCCCATAGCAGTCCAAACAATTATTTATTAAGCTCAGTATCTGTAAAGAGAAACAACAGAAGATATTAAGATAAAAGAGAAACATGGCAATCAGTGATAACTCCCTTAAAAGAGGCTTTTAGTACCTACCAATTTTCCAAAATGCAATGGTCAAACTTGCAGTTTAAGAGCCTTTAATAACATCTTAAGTTTTTTGAATCTGTCTTTACTTTAGGCATCCAGAATATGTTACACTAGTAAGGGGAACATTTATCAGTTAAAAATCAAAGAAACCCCTGTATTTTATGTCAGATAAAATTCAGACAGTAGGCTTTTATCTTCTACTTCTTATTTAAAACTGAAACCAACTAGGAAGTAATCCTGAAGCAACACAAATGGGACAGTCTTTAACATAAGAAGACATTTATGAACAAAAAATAAAAAAACCACAAGTTTGATCAGAATTTACCAAGTTGAATCTGAAATTACCTGTAAGACTTTGCTCTATTCAAAGAAGCAACCAGCTTTCCTTCCTGCTATGCCTTAGGAAAAGCCCAAGACTCTCTTGGAAACCAAAGCCTATGCAGCAAAGGGACAATTATTTGGCTGCAATAGAGGCATAGAGGCTAAAGAATACAAAGTGAAGGTGG
Source organism: Ploceus nigricollis (assembly GCA_013399945.1). Taxonomy (NCBI): domain Eukaryota; kingdom Metazoa; phylum Chordata; class Aves; order Passeriformes; family Ploceidae; genus Ploceus; species Ploceus nigricollis. The sequence goes on from VXBC01012962.1 coordinate 472,886, forward strand.
AAGAGACAACTGTATGAAACTGTATTTTTAGAGTGAAGTAGAAAAAATAAATTTCCCCCCAGTGTTTAAGCTGAAACATGAAAGTTAACATGTAAGTCTCAACCTCTCACTATCTGTATGTTTTTGATTCTTCCACAGAACCTTTAAAAAGGACCTTGCACTGAAAAATTACTGGACTTGGAAGCACTGGTGGTGAGGGCTGGTGAACATCCTATTCTCCATGCTCTACAGCATTAGAAAAAGCATTGAGAGGCTTGACTACTATGAATTTCATTTGGGGTTTGAGAAGCTCTGAAGTGTTTAAGTCACATGAGAATACAAAGGGTTAAAAAACGATCATTTTAAAAGAAATCAGCATAGGTGTTACAGGAGAAACATAACAGCAGGGCAGAAAAAATAGGAAATGCCCTGACAGCCCTGTTCTTTTTGGCCACAAAAAGTTTTGAATATGTAATAAAAGTTAGAGGAAACTCAGGGCACTATTTCTCAACATTATACAGAGAAACTGGTCGAATCTGGCATGCTGTTGTATGTAGCAATCCAAAACAGACCAGATAATGTATTTTTTAATTAAACATGCCTCATTTTCAAACATGAAAGCCAAATTCTTTTTAGACAGTATCATTTTACTAATCTTTTTTGAAAAGATGAAGATTTTGTATAACTGCTTATAAAAGAGAAGTGTCCCATCGTTTGAAACAAAATGAAGCTTGCTAACAATTCCTACCAGCAACATGAAGGGAAGCCACTGGTGATCTCTGATTGCAGGTGGAGTAGGGCCAAGACATCCTGCACATACACTTGTGTGCTCTATCTAATAAAGCACATGTGCAGCTCAGTGCTTGTACACAGCCACCGGCTGGGAATGGGTGTGTGAAAATGGACACTGATCACTGCTCTGAAAGGATATTCATTAACTGTAGGGATATTCATAAACTGCCTCATCTGTCTCTTGCTTTAGACAAAAACCAGGCAGAACATCACACCTTTGCACGTTTACTCTTACTTACACTTGTTTTTGGTAGAAATTTCCTTCTACAAATAGCTATGAACAGCCCAATTTTACAGGTCTCTTTGTCCATTTAGTAACATTTGGAAGTTTATGTAGCAAAAAAATTAAAGCTTTATTGATACTGAGCCCTATTCATTGATATTACAATTTTGCCTCCTCCAAACCAAATGTAGCAAGAAGTTTTCTTGCTTATGAATTTAACAAATACAGACTCATAATGCAAGTCACTGGTTATTTCATTTTCACTTCTGACAGTGATCTTGTGTTTAATTGAAATACAGATTATATTATTGCATGGAAAATGCACTATTTAACTCAAAGAACATAAGGAACTTACAGGATGAGAGTCTGCCAGATCACGGAAAGTTCCTTTTTTGCCCATTAGCTTCCTGTAGACAACCATGGGGAAATGTACATCCAGTATACAGTTGTTGTAAATAGCCAGTCCCAGTACTATGCCAATCAGGGTAAACTGACCCTCAGTTTCAAAAGAGGACGGATTAAACCAGAACAGTTTTGTAGACTCATCATATGTGAACATCCCTGTTAAAAAAAAAAAGTTGAGCAATTATGGTAACAATTCCATAAAAATGGCACATAAAGCATACCATTAGAAACCCATTTGCACTAGCCTTTAAGACATATTTAACTTAACATTATACTGAATTGAATAGCAAAGAGAAACTACCTACCTTAGGGTGACTGGAGCTGCTCTAAACACTGTTACTCACATAACCACTAAAAGTGTGCGAGAGAACTGTGATACAATATCCTGCAACACTCACTGAAGCTGCATGTACACAAGCTTTCATCCCCTCCTCTACTGAGGAACCAGCAGCACACTGATAACAGTGATTGTGACTTTGATAAATACAGCAGTACAAGAAAAGAACACAGTGAAAAACATGTGGATGAAACAATCCTGAAGGACTCTAATTACTAAAAAGTGACAGCCTTTCCTCAAAGGCCAGCTCCAGCAAAGGAACAGGACTAGATGCAGCCCTACTACTTAATTAGAAGCTGTGATGATGGAGCAGGGATTGACCATCGCCCATGATTTTAGAGTTAGATGCCTAACAGATTTGTTTGCTTGTTTCAAGGACCACTGTTACTGCAGCTATTAAACGCATCTTAACTTGAGAGAAAAATGGACCATGGCCTCACAGAAGGGGTTGCAATTTTAACAGCTTGTCACTGTCTAAAGGGAGTGGTTTTGCTTCTCTCATTCAGTTCACTTTTTCAGGAGACCAATTTCCTGCCCAGCTCATGAGCTGAGCAATGGAGACTTCAACAAACAGCTGAACTGGCACATGCCAGAAGCTGCAGGGAGAAAATGTGATGACAAGAGACAGGCAGAGTTCCTTACCCTTTTGGCTGTAGCAAGACACGAGATAGCTCTTGTTTATGAAACTGGAGTGTACAGGCTATAAATTATTTATATACTATTTATAATATTATTTATATATAAATGAAATCCACAATAAAATCCATTGCTTACCTGACTAGATACTGAAGCAAGATAAATGCAAACCTCATAGACTTAAGGTGAGAGAGAGATCACCCTGGACAGGTACAGTCCCAATCACCTGTTGCTTGTATAGCTGTCACGATTTTCTGGCAGAGCCTAAGAAAAGCTGCCCCAGGCTCCTTATTCTCAACATACCATGTCAGATCCATGTGAAGAATCTCAACTACATTTGCCACAAGGATTTATCTTGTCAGCTCTTAAAAAATATGCTTGTTTACAACCTATGCAGATGTACAAACTGATTTCAAAGCCACATGAACACAAAATTACTCTAAAGACTGAAAATACCACCTTCAGCCAAGAGATAAAGACTCTTTCCTCATTCCACGTAAGACAATAAACTGCAAGCTCATTCAGACTCTGGCTATTCCCCAGAATGGATTATTTATCTCAATAAGTGACTAGAGATGGGTCAGCCATTAGGGGAGCACACAAATAACAGACTGACCCATCAGATAAGGCAACTGGAAATCAGAAATGGATGAGCAACTCAGACATATATAGGCCCAACATTATATAGAATCCTGTATTCCATTTTCTGAACTGACTGAAGTAGCTTCTGGATTACTGGTATGTAAAGCAGTGACTTGAGCTTTTTGGAATATGATGGAAAAGTAAATTGTCAAAACAAGCAACTCCAGCAGATGTCTAATAATGAACCATCAACAGTTTACTGAGATCCACATCTGGAAACACTTTAAGGTGAAAGAGTATTTTACTCCCTTACCAAAATTAAGACTACAGTACATGAGAATCACAATGAAACACCAGAAGAAACTGGAATGTGCAAGAAGGGGAAAACAATTGCCCTTGAAGTTATATGAAGTTATCACTTCTTCCCCTTTACCATGGAATACCTTTACCAGTATTTTTTCTGAGTTATTCCCTCCATTGAGTAAAATTTTAAGGTAGTTTAATATTGAAATACTCAAAAAGTCAAAGAAACTATAATAACAATATACATCTCTTGAAATATACCTATTGAAGACAGGCATTTTAAATTCTACTTAAAGGATCTCCTTTGTTTTCTCAGGTAAAGAAAGCATCTATAAATCAACAAAAGTCACATGTGGTGTATCTGGTGCACACATGAACTGCTATACTGCAATGCATATATATACATATATATATACCCACATACGCACTGAATGAAAGCTACATTTTCTGCTTGTACACATTTATGCCAAAAGCCACTAAAAAGCTATTTTTCCCCAAGAGTTACTATGAATACAAAATATGTACATACCTTTTTACATTTTTAATACAGAAGTAAAACTTAAAACATGGATGCACATCTAACATATTACCTATCTTTAAATGCAGGGAGTATATACACACTGCTTGGATCTTAGCTTAAGCACACTTTAGCATTACTAAATAAAGAGTATTTCAATACACCCACACAACTTCTGTTTAGATAAACTCAAGTTGAAAATATATTTATTTTGCATTGAAAATAAAATTTCATCAATCGAAGAACTAAGAGTTATTTATTTTGCCATACTTCAAAGTAAGCTAATTCAGATTCCAAATCTCTCTAAGCTAATAGCATTTTTCAGAGTGAGTAAGACTTGTCTATGGTTCTGTACTACTTGTTATAAGAACTGGCTTGCATATGAAGAGCAAATGCCAAGGTCCAGATTTTTGCTACTGGTTCTGGGTACTTGATACTGATACCTCCTTTCTAATCCAGTCAAAATAGATTTCTGTATATTTTCATCAATTTTCTAAGCTACAAAACCAAGAACAGCAGCTTTATCTTTTAAAATAGTCCAGTGAAACAAATTAACATCCATGAGCTGTTAGGCTTCTTTAATGGAAGCCATTACAGGAAATACAATGTAACATCATATTTCACATAAAATGCAAAATTAGTATAGGAACCTGGCAGGTCTCATTTCTATTCTAACATGAAGTATTCTTATCATTTTATAACATTTTCATCTTTTCAGAGTAGCAGACAAGTTGCACACTAAAAGACGCATGTCCTTGCATAAATTATTGGTGCAGGGAGCAAGGGAAAAAAAGAATATGATGGAAGTATGACTGCCAAAACACAAATGTAAAATTTTGGCTCTAATATATCAAATTACTCTTGGTTCTTTAACTACAATCAAATTTGACACTGCTGTGACACTTTGGATCTGCAGAACTGAGACTATCAGATTTATTGAGCTGGAAGAAGTAGAGGAAGTAACTAAAAAATTCTCATAGTCCTACTCTTGCTTTATTGCAGAAGCTCTTCCTCTTTGGTTTGATTACTAATTCCAGAAGCTAATCACAAAGCAAAGTGAGGGGAAATGTGAGAGAACAAACAAAGGAACCCTGCAAAGAATCCCTGTACTACTGATTTGTATCCAAACAAGTAAGGATGGTTCTCATTAACTATACACAGTTATTCCATCATTTCTCCTTTAGGAGGATGACTGCTGACAATGTGCAGCAAATACTCTCCTGACCATCAATGAATCTGAACACTTTCAGAGAGAAGCAGCAGTGGCTATAGCAAGCATAAACATAGAACAATCCAGTCATTCAGGCCAATTTTTTTTCTTTTGTGAGAAAAATCTGTTAAATCAGTAAATTATTAGAACACATACCAATATCTGGATTGAAGATTTCTTCCACAACCAGTTGAAAAAATTCTTTGGAAACACCTCCTTCATCTACCCCTTGCTCTCCTTCAAATTCAACGTACAATTGCTTCTTCAAGTCTGCAGGATTTTCCATGGCAATCATCTCTAGCTATTGAGCAAAGAGATAGAAATATTTCATGAGTAAATCCGTTTACTAGAATAGTTTAGTATCAAATAATGAAACTAAAAGCACCCTCCAAATTTAAGAAGAAAGCAAGCACAAATCACAACAGCAAAATAAGAGAAATCAATAGTAACTCTAAACCACTCTAAACACGTTTTACAATCTGGGGATTAACAGCAAGAAACTTACCAGAGAACTGATCTGTCAGTCCATTCAAGCTCACTGGCTGTTAGCATTCTCTATTTCTATTCTTTTAAGCACTTATTTAAAACAAGTTATCATTGTGTTGCACACAATTCACAGAAAAAGGAAGAAAACAAGATGTATTACTGGGATAATTAAATTCATCTGACAATGAAGATTTTGCAATATGATCTACATGTTTGACAATAAACGGCTTTGTGAAGGGATTACATAGATATGTTTTCAGAATGGAAGACAGAAAACAAGCCTTTGATAAGTAGTTGCATCTCTCAAACAAAGAGCTGGGGAAAAAACTACAAAAACAAAGAAGACACTAGTATTACAGTCAAATCAACTCCCTCTTTTTGATTCTAATGAAGTCTCAAAACTCTCTTGCTCTTATTTCTTCAGTGCCTTTAAACAGATCTACTGCACTGCTGCTATGAAAGTGAAAATTCAGTTAAGACCAAATAGAAAGTCTGACATTCTACAAGGGTTTCAAGTCTATATAAAGGCCATTAGAGGCCACAGAATCACAAAATAGTTTGGGTTGGAAGGGACCTGGAAAGATTATCTAGTTCCAATCCTTCTGCCATGGGCTGGGACACGTTCCAGTAAACCAGCTTGCTCAAAGCCCCATCTAGCATGGCCTTAAATAGTTCCAGGGATGGGACATTGCCAACTTTCCTGGGCAACCTGCTGCAGTGCCTCACCACCTTCGCAGCAAAGAATTTCTTCTGAATATCTAATCTAAACCTCTCCTCTATCACATGAGGTCATTTGCCATTGTCCCATCACTCCATGCCCTTGTAAAAACTTCCTCTCCAGTTCTCATCAGCCCCCTTTAGGTGCTGGAAGTTTCTTTTCTCTTCTCTTTGGCTGAGCAACCCCAACTCTCCCAGCCTGTCTTTATAGCAGAGGTGCTCCAGCCCTCTGATCATTTTTGCATCCCTCCTCTGGACTCAACCCAACAGATCCACATCCTTCTTATGCTGGGGACCCAGAGCTAGATGCAACACTCCAGGGGGGAGACTCACAAGGGTAGAGTAGAAGGGGACAGTCAACTTCCTTGGACCTGCTGGCCATGCTGCTTTTGATGCAGCCCAGGGTATGGTTGGATTTCTGGGCTGCGACTGCACATTGCCAGGTCCTTCACGTGCTTACACCAAAAATGTGTCCTTTCTGTAAATCAGAAGTTAAGCAAGGATATTTTGCAGCTGATAAGAATGCTACTTAAAAGCATAAACACACTGGTTACACATATGCAGCACAATTAGACTAAACATACCTATGTAGCAAAGAAAAATCAACAGCAGTAAATTAAGGCACAGATGGACCTGTATACTCCTCTACCAAGACCATATTCCTCATGAGATTTGCCGCTGATGTGGGTTAGTGCAAATTGTACTTTCCAGCAGGTGTCCTTAACATGCTAAACCTTACTTTTTATTTCACTCCCCTACCTTATCCACACGTGCCAACACTCTTTACAGCCCAGAATTTTACTACAGAAGTGTAAAGTAAAAAAGGAACAGAACAGAGAAGGTAAAGGCAGCAGCAATGACACTATCAAGTCACAAAATCACACCACCAGCAAGACACATTTTCTTCTGCTAACTGCCAAGCCAGCCAGACATGATCCAAGCAGCGCAGCAGGGCAGGATATTACAGAGTTAGGGGGGTTATCATAAAGGGTTTGAAGACTTTGAAGCATCCCATGCAAAAGGAGCACGTGGAGAAAAAAAATTGCACTACCTGGTATTGAAAATTAAATTTGGAAAGAGCTGGAGTGTAACTTCATAGTGTATCAATCTCAGTTAAAAAACACAAAGGCAAGCCATGAAGACCCCAATAATGACAGCAAGTGAGATCAGTCGATATTTCAATCAGCAAACCACAACATTTTCAGAAAAACTTAGTTATGTACCACCTAAGCCATTTGAATAAAAAATTCTTTTCCTAGGACAACAATGGAGCTTAATCCATGTTCCAAGTAAAACTTGCAACTTTTGAAAACAGAGAACTAGCATTTATTTTAAAACTGTAAATACAGGTTAAATGTTCAAGCTGGACAGACAGGAATTCTTTTATTTGGATCCCTTCCACTTAAAACCGACAGCAATAAAGCTGTGGTTTTTTTCCTCCCCAGTCATGACTTCGTTGGCTTTGTAGTCTTTACCACCAGTAATTTAATATATTGCATGATTTATGAATTTTCATGAGTTCTGAGAAAGCATATGTTGTCTCTGCATTTCTTCTGGGACAGCAACCCTATATCATAAATGTGAAGACTCTATTGTGTCATGGAAATGCACTAAGGAAGGTGTTCGTATTTTATATATAGAGCAATTAAAGAAATTTTAAAATTATTTTTGGCTGACAAAAACAACCTAAAAAAAAAAGAGGAAGGAAACAGTCTTAGTTGAGCAATGCTGGCCAGGCAGATTAGAACAGTGCACTGGATGTCTGCAAGGGAGTCAGATAAAGGATTACCCAAAATCCAGTATTTTGAGCAAAGCCTGATGCTCCTTGAAGTAGATTCTATAAGCAGGAAAATGCTGCTAAGCTGCTCAACTCAAAGTTGTGAGTTTAGCTGCTCCTTTGAATATCTGTGTCAACACTGATGCTTCACAATAAAAACTGAATGCAGTGGGCAACAGCAGCAAACACAACTGTAAGGAGGCACTGAATTTAAGCAGAACTGCAGCAGTGTTTCTATAGCAGGGAAGTATGAACTTCAGTTATTGCTGTCTGGTTCTTGGGTTTTTTGGGGCCTTTCTTTGTTTGTTTTTAATAATCACAGCTACCTCAACCATGTCAACATAGATGCTGCTAGATAAACACAATCCAGCTGTTTGAATTGCCAAAATTTTACAAGTTGTTTTCTGTCATGATGGTTTGACGGGCCACATCATTGAAATAATCATTATGTTTTCCAGGGACTTCCTAAAAAGCAGGGACTTCCTAAAATTCCTAAAAATATCAAAAGCAGCAGACGAATGTATGAATTGAAAAGTTGAAAGCTGAGAGATGATGTCATAAAGAATATCTGTATTTTGTTTGCTGAAACACAACAATGTACCACAACATAAGACACTGGGTGATTTTACTTTGTTTACAGAATAACACTGCTTTCCTGAAAGACAGGAATGTTCACTGAATGACAGAAATATGACAACATTTAAAAGCTTAATGTAACACCAGAGTTTGGCAACCTGCTTAAAATTGATAGCAACTGAACTAATTTCTATTCAGTTAAAAACGATCACAGACCACCTTAAGTTCTATCATAACATAAAAGTTCTCTTTAAGGCAGAGGCAGGAATACTTTCCACACTAGATAGCAAAAATGATAGAACATAGCTAATTTAAGCTTGAAAGTACCAGTGACACATCATGACATAAGTTGGTCAACACGTTTTTCTTAAAACGGGCATGGAAAGTAATAGTTACAGTGACAAAGCAGCCTTTTCTCCAGCTGTACTTTACAGTTCATGCATTTGGAGCTTGCACACATCAACAGTCACATGCTCTGCATCCAACCAATGCATATGAGGGCTGACATTTTCACCTGAATACGCAAACTTCAACATGGTCTGAAACAACGTCAAATCTCCTGAAGTACTTTGCTGCTAATACGGGAGAGAATTTGCCTTCTGGGTTCAGGTGTCACAGAAGAGTTTTGGTCATCAATACACTCAGCAGAGACTTAAAATCAGGCGAGGGCTGCTGCCCACTAGCTGTCTGCATTCCATGTGAAATTTGTCCAAGTGAGTTTCTAATTTGCAAGCCAACTACAAGCCTGAATCTGCTGAAGGAATCCACCACGTTTTCACCTGCAGAAGTTGTGTGTCATAACTCACACCCTTTAAATTACTGCTACCTGAGAAGAATGCCACATTTAACCTGGGCCATGGGGGTGGGGGAAGAGTAAATTCAGAAGAAGGGGATGAAAGAAATAGCTCTTAAGAAATGAAAAGGCAAAAGAGAGGATTTAAGGATGTATTTCCTTTCATTACTACCACACTCACACAATGTGACTGTTAGCAGTACAGCTAACCTATTAAACCTTCTAGACAGAAAAAAGCATGTTAACTGCCTTCAGGAACTACAAACTGAGCTACCAACTCCAAAATACAAGAATTCCTTAAAAAAAGTGGGGAATAAAGTGTTAAAAATTCTAACATTCCACCCTTGTCCCCAGGTAAATTTTCAGACTAACATACATACAAATAAGTATACAATAAGTATATACTACAAAGAAAGATGTTTCATTAAATCATTTCCAATAAAAATGGAAAAATAAGTCTCTGAGGCAAGTTTCATACATGCAAAGAAACTGAACAAGGAATTTGTAAATAAAATTCTTTCTGAGATGTATATGTTTTAGGGAACTAAGATTCTCTCAATAAGCAACTTTAAACAAGATAATGCCTTAAAGGTATTTAAAAAGCATTGCCTCAAATTCTTAGTAAAAGGAAAAGTCGTCCTATGTTGTTAATAGTAACAAAAAAAAAATCACATACCAGTGTTCATATTTGCTTTATTGAAGTCCAAAAAGTAAGAATATATACATATTGAATTATAAAAGCTAAAATATTAAGTATTGATAGGAGATAAACAGCTTGGTAATGACTTTATCAGCTCAACTGATTAGCAGAAAGCCAGTATTTAGTGTGTTTGCAAGAAATTGCAAAGGCTGATCAATATATTTGTTTGAAAAATATTCCATATCAATAAGGAAAATATGAGTAAGACCATCTCAACCTCATTTTAGTCAATATTCTTGAAAATGCTTTTATCAGGAAGTTATCAGCTATTCCATAGATACTCCAAAAAGTCTTCACTGACGTTTCTGTGAAGACACAGGTCCAGTGACATAGGTAGTAGCTACAATTTTTAAAAGCCTGTAAATATTCAAACCTCTGAAGTGAAAAAAATATGAAATTCGAGGGTAGATATGTTGGTACTCATAATTAATTACCTGTATATTAAGCATGTTCAGAAACATTTTGTCACTGAACAGATCTAAGACCATGCTTTCACTAATGAAGATTATTATCTTTGAAAGATCTTTCTGGTATTTTTCAGTGAGACTCTTCCTAAGTTCAATACTGTACATCCAAAACTGCAGCCATCCCTGATGCAAAGTCATCCAGTGCAGCTTTCACTTAGATTTGATTCTGTCAGTACTGCTACAGAAGCTCATGGTACCCATCTTAGATTCCCATCAGAGACAGAGCAAACTGTTTTAAGTTCTCATGTTAAGGACATGAGACTGAAGAGCTTCTCCAGAGCTATTTCAGACCAATTACGAAGTAATTGTGAAAATTACTAAAATCGCTTCTCAACCAGTTACAAAGAGTGCCAGTAACAACAGCATGCAATTCTTGAACAGATCAGGCACTCTCTGACAAAAGACAACACTGTGGAACAGTATCTCCCCTGGAATAACTTTCCAGCTACCAGCACAATTGCAGCTTAGAGATTTTCTGAGGTTTGTGTGTGGCTCACACCAAAACGCCTGTAATGTCCATTAGTTTTTGATGGATCATTCTTTCATGAAGTTATAGGTCCTGGGCAAAGACACCCAACATCTTAAGGTACACAGTGTGGAAAACAAAATGTCATTTTGCATATGTTAAGCCTGATTCCTGATAATAAAACTAGGGGCTACCAGTTGAAAAAAACAGTATTTCTCATTCAGCTTCTCTATCCATCTTTTATGTTCTCTCCATCATTGTTTTTACCCTTAAGGGGACTTTACATTTTCTTCGAAGAGACTCTGAGCTTTCCAAATATATTTTTACTGCATCCTTTCTGATATTAAAATGAGAAGAAACAAATGAGAGAATAGGCACACTGTGGTCAACGGCGACATTAGAGCATTCTGATCACTAACACTTCCTGGGGAATATTGGAAATATATTCACTGGGCAATGATACTTTGTATCATCAGTTAAAACATATCAATAATTAAAAGGTGGATTCTGTACCCACTTCATACAGTACAATAACATTTTCCCTAAGTCCACATCATCCCACAACAGCTACCTTGTTAACATCTCTTTGAAACAGCACATACTCCCTTCCTCCACTCTGGATGGCACATCTGTGTTCATCGCCATTTTACTGAATATAATCTATTTTCCACTTCTGAGAAATGCCTAGGCTGCACTTGCTCTTTTTGGATACTACTACAGTTTAGTTCAGACTATCTGAATTTAGAACAATTTTATCTATTCCCTTTATTTTCTGTCCCCAAAGAAACAGTTTAAAATCCTTACTTTCCTTGTGGCTCTGACAGTCAGGTCACCGTAATTTAGCATGCTCTGACAGCTTAAATTAACAGCCATAGGAGGATCCATGGCAACTGCCCAGGCATGTAACTCAGGCTGCTAGGCTGAGCAACGGCTGCTGCAAGTGCATCATAATTTAGATTAGTATGTTTGAGCTTAATCTAATTTAAATTTCCTAAACTTCCTACAGGCCAAGAATGTGCACAGCAGTGACTGCTACGGCCCTGCTGCAACCTGATGTTGCCCACAAGCTTTTTAAACTAAACATATTTTTTTTGTCCTCAAAGATTTCAACTTCTACAACAAGCAGTATGTAAAAGAATGACTTTTCTCATATATATGGATCTTCCTTCTTATTATCAGATAAAGAGGAAGGTTTGCTTTTGCTCTGCTGGAATTGACATTGAAAAGAACATCCTAAAACTAGCTTTTATGGTCTCTTACCTCTTCCTTTCCTAAGGGAAAGAATCATCCCTCCCTTTTTTCCAGTATTTATGTGCCCAAAGCTGAACATTCAAGGAATAAACTCCATTAACAGTAATATGACAAAATGTAACTGGACACAACTCTAAGTCTGATAGGTAGTGAAATTACAAAGAGTATTCTTAAATAAAAAACTGGTAAACAGTATTTTTATATTTATTTGCCTAATATAAAGTTGAGTTTATAGACAGAAGCCACTTCTGCACTCCAATTTCATTTTTTCTTTTGGTACTGAAAACAAATGTTTTCCCTGACAAATCATAATATCAGCAATTCCCATGAAGCAGCTAATCCCGCTGGAAATTCCTAGGCATACAGAAAAATCAAGGTAGGAGGTCATTTAGGGTTCTCACAATTGACTTTCACTGACAGTTACAGTCATCAAATTTAACTACAAGAAACAGCTGGGCTAAGAGGCAAAATAAGGTAATTTTCCCAAATCCTCTCTAAACACCTCTCTAAGTCTTCAGTAACAAGTTTTAAAGCCATTGGTAAATTTAAAAATTTGCAAACCTTGTGCTTTAATAACAGAACACAGGAAAATGAGTTTTTGAAAATTACCAGCTTTAACAAAAAAAAAAAAACAAACCAAAAGAACCGAAAAAAACAAAAAGAAGGGTCCTAAAATAAAGAACATATTAAGGTTCCTATAGGGATCTATTTACTGTAAAATAGTTTGTATCCTGTACGATTCCCCTCTTCCAAAAATGCATAAACAAATGGCTTTAAGTTTTAATTAAAGAAGTCAGCAGATTCAGAAACAGGCTACTCTCACACTTCTTTGGTATTAACAGGTAGGTCTGTCTTCCTTTCTCAGTCACATCAGTATTTGCACCAAACTGAAATAATGCTTTATGTCTAGAAATTTGTAAGTCCACAAGAAGAGTACACAACTAAAATGTTTTAATTCTAACTTCCATCTGAAAATCCCTACCATCAGAAGATGATCCAGGACAGTGCAGAGGACAAAGAAATGAAGTTGATTACTCTCTCACCATCAAGGTCTGTGCAGGATCTGATAATGGGGAATAAGAGCTGTTTGACACTTCAAAAGATCTAAATCTGCAACCACTCTGAGCAGAAGTAGTTCTGCTGAACATAGAAATCTTCAGCATCATGCTTAGAATTCAAACAATAAAGCTATCTGAGATTCTTCTAGAGGACATCTAGTATATGTGCACTCACACAGAGTCCTTTTCAGTTATTCCAAGCCCATGTAGTTTGCATGAGTCAGAGCCAACAAACCCATGGGCCACGTTGCTGCGGGACTTACCCGGACAAGCGCATCATCGATGATGTGATCACGCCTCACTTTCAGCCGCAAATACGGGTTGAGCTGCTGCCCTTGAACTAAGCTGTAGAGCACAGTTATGCGTCTTTCACTGTACATCCGGATCCTATTGTCGTAATACAATCCCAGGTTCTTGGTAACAGCATTCAATATGAAGGGACAGGTCATAAATGAGAATTTATTCTCTGTTTCTACTTTGAAGAAAGTGTAGTCTTTGTCCATTTCTAGAACATCATTCAGTGGTTCATTAATAAATTCTTCAAAAGGGATAAGTGGTTTTCTGCAATCTATAGTTTTAACACCAAGTTCAGTTTCCAGTGGGTCTATTCGAGGACCTTTTTTATTTCTTCTTTCCTCACCCAACAGCTCCTGAAGAGTTAGTTCACTTGATTCTGGGATGGGTTCTTCATCTTCCTCTTCGTTATGATCTGTATCCACATCCCCTCCTACTACATTTGCATAGTAAACCATTTTCAAGCACTTTGAAGCAGCAACAACAGCATCATCATCATTCACTAGGTTACGACTATTGAACTCGTTGCTTATGACTTTGTAAGTAATAAGCTGCTGAAATGTTTCCATCATTCTCCGAATTTGATCTGCTCTGTACTTAGACCACAATCTGACCAGTTTTGCTTGAGCTGCAAGGGGGAGTTTGCTCATTGCTTTGCAAAACAATGGTAGAGCCATTTCCAGATATTCTGGGCTATGAAGATTGCCATTCTCCATAACGATGATAAACAAATTCAGATAGTTAGGATCCCGAGAGTACACATTATGGTAAGTCAAGTCACACTCCACATTAGGTGACAAGTACACAAGTGCATTTAAAAAGGCAGTTTCTATTTTTTCATTAGAAAGTAACCTATCATAGACCCGTCTGACTGCTTCAATATCTACAGACACTTCATCTGGGCCTAGTTTTTGGAGGTTATTATCTCCCTGTGTGTTATCACCTATTCTTGATGACGAAGATGATGATGCACCAGAATCCTCTTCCATAGCAGCAGCCGAACAGGCAGCTTTTTCCTTTTCATCTTCATCTTTGTCTTCATCCTTTCCTTGAAGAGACTTGAGCTCCTCCTTGGTGTGCTGCTTGGTTTTTCGGAAACTCTGTACCAGTGCTTCAGCACTAGAAAACACTCTCCCAATCACCCGGATTAAAGGGGAATAATCCTCTTTTTCTCGACAGAGTTCAAGAATTTCATATATCTTGTCTTCTGTTAGGAAAGTCACATCTATAAAAAGATAAAGATATTAGTTTTATTAAGATATAAATTAAAAAGATAATATACTTCTGGTTTGCCCTACCTAAGAAACCTGTGTGTCATATCATCATTAAAATTGCAAAAACGTGTCAGTGCTGCATAAATTCAAGACAGATACTTTATAATTTCATTATAAGTATTTTCATTAGCATGAAAAATCATGATTTCATTCACTGACTTAGTAAAATATTTTATTCATGGATGTCAATCAGAGAATGTGCACAATACTGAAACTGTTTTGCAGCCAATTAACTACATTAAGTAGTTAACAGTACTGTATTGCCTAAACAAGTGCAATCAGTAAGAGGTTTAAACTTTAAAAGACTTAATGAATAAGGCTGCGACAATACCGTCTTCTAGTAAATCTGCATAGTTAATGTGCAAGTCATTAAACTAAACAAACTAGACTGTATCAGCCTCTTTTTTTCAAACCAGACCTTGAAGAAAAGACTCAATAATTTGTTTTGTTGTATGCTAATGGGAATATATAAGATTTCTTATTTCTCTTTTTAATGCTTTCTGCAACTGTTTTTAGATTAAATTGATGCCTGAAAACCCTCCCAAACCCCTCAATATATGCTCTGAAATTTATGCTGCCTTCTAAATTACACATACAGCGTGGCATGTAGATTATCTCTTTGTACATTAGGCCTCACTAAGATAAGCAACTTGGGTATACTAATCAACATGTTATTCAGAGGAACGAGATGGTTTACACACATCATCTGCTCCAAATACCTGTCTGTTCTCCCTCTCCCCAAACTCCTGATGCAAAATAAGTCATTTGAAGGTCCATTTGCTATTTGAAATCTTCCTTTCTCTTTAGAAAAAAGGAAGAAAACATTATTTCTAGCTTTCTGTGTTACTTCTCAAACAGAACCCACAGATGCTTTCACATCAGGTGATGATTTACAGTAGGATTACTGTAAACATGATCAGATCCTGAAAAGATATTCTAGTTTAAGCAGATTCTTCCTAACTGCTGAATTCTGACACATAATTTAGAACTAAAACAGAATCTGTTTGATAGCATCTCTAGAGAAAACATCTCAAAACTGTATTCACCAACCATGCTAGAACTACCCATCTCTGCAGAAAGAAGTGTATCATTTTAATTAAGACATTTAATAAAGATGTTGTACATTAAAATATTTTGAAATGTGATTACCTACACTGATACTCATACCAAGAAGTCATTGAATTAAAAATACATATTAGATGATGCAAAGACAGACAACCTATTGACTTTCACAGAACCCCAAGCCACTCTTAAAGCACATATAACACAGGAAAGGTTAGCCTTATGTCTAAGCTTAGATTGACTTCAAATCTGAAGACAATAAAAATCTCAAAACTAAAATCTGTCCTGTCAAAAAAACAGCTCTACTGAAAACATTTTGAAAGGATTCAGGCTTAGCACAACATCTATTTTTATCTGCTGCAGTGTATGTGTAGGAAGCAAAACTTGTCTTAAAAGAAGTCCTCAAAATGAGGACCACAGTTTCAAGTTCATTGGCTCTGCACCACAGACATTATTCACAGCATAAAAACTATCAGCACATGTCGACAATTTAACAATATAATTGTTAAATTATAATAAATAAATTATAATTTATAATACAAATTTCAGATTTCTATACTTAAACAGGAATTCCTCATTCATTCTTTTAAAGGTTTTAGTATTTCAGGAACTCCAGAAAAGTAATTTAATTGTTTCTGATAGATATTTCTTTCAGTTTATTTAGAACTTTTAATCCTATATCAAGTGTAAAAGCAAGCTACACACGCTTTTCCTTGGCTTTGCTAAACTTTGCTGCAGATCTTCCAGTAACTGTTGTAGCAGATTGACCTTAAAAAAATTCAGAGTGCTAGATTCCTTAGACATTACCCAATTCCAAAGGTAACTAAGCCTCAGATGAGCTTTAAGAATGCATTAAAGCCCTCTGTCTATACAGCTACAAAGAAAGGTCAATACTTGTGATGCTCCAAGAGAGGAAGTCTGAGTCACTGTTGTAGCCAACAGACTGTCTCTGGAGGTAGGTTCAGAAGACTCTTAGGTACCTGCCTTGGGGAGAGGGGATGCTTAGACAGAATAAGGAAAATTCTGTATCTGAAAAGCTCCATTAATAATAATTTAAAAAAAAAAACAAAAAAACCCAAAAAAAACCCCAAAAAAACACCTTTCCCCTTCCCCTTCCTAGTGTTTGCCTCTCCGCTTATTCAGATCGTAACTAATTTGGGTACAAATTTATCCTTGCATCAGATAAAGAAGAAACTGATGCTGCTATTGACTGGAACATCTTGGGTTGCTTATAACACAGTACTATGTTTTATTACTAATTCTGTTGGGTTTTTTAAATCTTTGCTGTAAACAATTTCACCTTCTTTAGCGAAAATAAATGAATCTGGACTTGTGTTTATACCACTTTTTGCCACAATACTTAAAGGTGGTCTGCTCAAAGGTTAATGGATTTAAAAACCATTTGTCCTAGTTCCTGGATGCATTAGCATCATGGGTTAAGGTGACAACTAACATTATTCTATTTACTATTACAGATTGTTTGAAAAGCTAAACAGAAGTTAGAAAACATATATACAAAACAGTATTTTATTTTACACTGGCTTAAAAATAACTGTGCTCAAACATTTTTTAGCTTGGTGAATGTATTCACCCACTGTATCATTTTTTTCATCTGTTAAGTTTCTTAACATAGAATCTGAAATTAGTTAAAGTATAACTTTTATAATTTATTAACTGCAGAATAATTACAAAACTAGCAAAACTAAAACAATCATACAACAGCACTTAAAGCTTTTCCATATTTGCAAAAATCATTATTCTTGTAAGACAACAAATGCTTGTTGATTTTAACAGAGATGTGGTCAAAATCCAGATTTGGAAAATCAGTGTTCAGCATTAATCCATCCATTTTTCTGAATCCATAGTAAAATACTCAATTGTCTAATACTGTATTTTACTGAAGTCAGCAGAACACCACCAGAGTGAATTATGTTGGCTTGTACTCGTGCACATGAAATGTGTTTGATTTTAGGAAAATTGTAAACATCTTACCTTTAAAGTCATCTCTTGGGCCTTGCATTTCCTTCTTGTTCATTTTTCTGTCAGTGCAGGAATTGTTATGGGCACCTTTGGAATTGTTTTCTAGGTAAGCTGAGCTCGTTCCTTTCTTGGAGGGATGAGGATCACAGAGTTTTGCATTAATCTTATAAAGCTCGAGGGCCTTAATGGCTGCTGTATTGTTATCCATACGGAGAAAAGTTGGACAGGAAGCACAAAATTCATTCGTGCAGGCTTCATTTCCACAGCCCTCGGTTAACTGGTGGTAGTAGCGCTCTATTAGATGCTTTGCAGCTGCTCGCTTCCTGTAGCAAACATTCAAACAGTAAGTACAAGGATTAGTGGAGCTTTCACATACAAAGCTCATTCAATAGCATCAGCAAGGCAGAGATTAGTCAGGCACTGAAATACAAGATTTCTGTCAGAGAGAACACATCAGAAGATTTTTTTAAATGCAGGATTCTCATCTTGACAAATGCAAATATATTTAACACACAATTTAATTTGTGGGTTCTATGTAAGTAAAAGATAAATCCTGTTTATGCAGTTTTCAGCTTTACATCGTAGTGCTACAGTGGAGACAATCTTGTACAGTTCTGAACAATCTCAACTAAAGATCGTCGCTAAAAAAGAGAGCAATTTGGATGCAAAACAAGGCTGCAACTGAAACAAAACTGGATGTTGTACAGGTGTTGAATCCAATATATAGTATTGAGGCATGGCTGCCACTGACAGATGAAAGAGGCATGAAACACAAACAATTCAGACATTTATTTAGAAATACTATCAATACTATACTATTTTACCAATTTTAACAAGATTCCAGATGACTAAATTATCATATTTAGTCTATTTAAATCTGTACAAAAAATATTCCTTGATTAATTAAACTGATGCTAAAAACACAGACGAGCAACTGCCTTATTAATAAGGTCACAGACTTCTACAGAAACATGCAAATAATAAAGAAATCACTGGAAAGCTGCAGGTGACCAGGACAGAAGCAGCTGCATGCAGCACCAAGAGCACCCTGTTTGACCACATTTCAGAAAGAAACCCCCAAACCTTGACTGCATTTAAGATAATAAGTTATTAATGAAAACTACCAACTATGAATGATTTCAAACTAGATTCTGACTAGGTTTAACACACAGGCTCTTTATGGAACTTTAGTGATACAGTACTAATAAGATTAGAACATCAAAAATTGTGATATTAACTTAAAATTGCCTTTCCTGATGCCAATGTATGCACAGATTCTGCATAGAACAAGTACGTCAGAACTGAAGTGCTAGACCCATTGGTACTACTCAGCACTTGCTGCACCTCGCTGTTCATAATGGCTGGTTAAATAGCAGTTTCAATGCAGTTACTTCAAAAGGGAAAATGTTCTGAGAGTGACTACTGAGGTCTCTATTACTCAGCAACAAGATCTCTGCTTCTTTCTTTTCACCCTTCAAGATCTCATCATCCTAGAGAAGAAAATACATCTTACAAGGAAAACAATTACTTTGATGTCTACCTGAGCTTTCAAATGCCCCAGTACGTTTCAAGGAAAAGAAAACAAACAAGAAACCAGCTGAGGAGAAATGTTTCCGTGGCACTTTGAGATGGATGTGGAAAGAAAAAGCAGCATAAGCAATACCATTAAAACCATTACTGTGTAATAGGGAATAGCTATATTCTAAGCTAAGGGAAGTGTTCTGGTCTCTCACATTTTTGTATGTAGACTTGCGAAAATCTGCCTCTCTCCATGCACATCTAAAAATAAGTGGGTTTTTTCAATCTTGTCTTTCATACTTCAGCCATTAGTATAGAGGCTTTAAGAAAAACCACCCAAATCCCCTCAAAGCAACAGCGTTTTAATATAACTTGAAACAGTAAATTATTTCAGAGACATCTATTTCTGAAGGCAAAATTTCATGCTTTGACCATTCCTGATCTTCAATCATTCCAGACCTTCAGATTTACCACGTGAAATATTGTAATTTGTAAGCAGGTTAAGCATTTATATATGAAAAAGCTGAATTTTTACACCTGAGCTGTGGCCACCAACATGCACACCTTTCCAGCTCACACATCTAGTTTGAATAAAGTCATATCAATGTATAAACACTGATACATTAACAACACATTTTATCATCTTAAACAACACCCCACTTTAATCAGGGCATGTCTGAGATGCCAGTAGATAAAGCTAAGCTTAGACTTGTCTCTTGTCTCAGTTAACTTCTGAAGGACTCAATTTTTTTTGGCTCTTAGTTTTTAGCTACCAATTACTTCTCAAACTTTGTCATGCCTACAATAAGGCTGTTAGTACAAACACATTTTGACTTGTGGCTGGAGACTCACTGACTCAAGTTCTCTGAAACTCTATTAGAGACAGAAGGTCTGACTGAAGGTTGTATTTTTAATTTTTTTTTTTTTAAATCAAGTATGGAAGGAAACAATACAGTGTACAACAGTACTAGAATGCAGCAGTATTAGAATTTCATAGAATGCCCTTAGCTGGAAGTGACCCACAAGGATCAAAGTTCAACTTCTGGCCCTGCACAGAACCATCACCAAGAATCACACCATGTGCCTAACAAACACTTCTTGGAACTCGGGCCTGGCGCTTTGACCACTTCCCTGGGGAGCCTGTTCCAGTGCCCAACCACCCTCTGAGTGAAGAACTTTCTCCTACTATCTAACCTAAACCTTCCCTGACACAGTTTCTTGCCATTCCCTCAGGTCCTGTCACCACAGAGAAGAGATCAGTGTCTGCCCCCTGCTTCCCCTCATCAGGAAGCTGTAGACCATGATGAGGTCGCCCTTCAGTGTCCCTCTCCAGGCTGAACAGCCCAAGTGGACTCAGCCACTCCTCATATGGCTTCTCCTCAAGGCCGTTCACCATCTCTGTAGCCCTCCTTCAGATGCTCTCTAACAGCTTTGTATCTTTCTCATATTGCAATATCCAAAACTGCACACAACATTCAAGGTGAGGCTGCCCCAGAGCAGAGCACAGTGGGACAATCCCCTCCCTTGCCCAGCTGGTGATGCTGTGCCTGATACACCCCAGGGCATGGTTGGCCCTCCGGGCTGCCAAGGCACTGCTGGCTCATGTTCAACTTGCCACTGACCAGGACCCCCTGGGGGCCTTTCTGTGATGCAGGTCCTAGGAGCAGTTGTATTTGTTGAACTTCATATGGTTGATGATTGCCCAACCCTCTGATTTGATGAGGTCTCTCTGCACAACCTGGCTGCCTTCCAGGCAGTCAACAGCACCTCTCAATTTAGTATCACTGGCAAACCTACTCTGTATACCTTCGAGATCTGTGTCCAAGTAATTTATGAAGGTGTTGAGGAGGGGCAAGGATGGAGTCCTGTGGAACTCCACTAGTGACAGGTCACCAGTCTGATGTCACCCCATTTACTGAAACCCCTGTGTGCCTGACCTGTGAGCCAGTTGCTCACTCCTCACATGATGTATTTATCCAGCTGTGTTCTAGACATTTTATCCAGAAGGATACTGTGAGAGACAGTATTGAAAGCTTTATGGAAATCCAAAAAGATTATATCAACTGGCTTCCCTTGCTCAACTAAATGGGTTACCTTGTCATAAAAAGAAATTAGGTTTGACATGAACCAACGCTGGCTGTGACTGATGTCTGTGGTGTCCTTCAGGTGTTTTGCAATAATTCCCAGAATAATCTTGTTTGTAATTTTACCAGGCACTGATGTGAGACTGACAGTCCTGTAGTTTTCAGGGTCATTCTTCCTGCCCTTCTTGAATATTGGGCCAACATCGGCCAGTGTCCAGTTGACTGAGATGGCTCCAGATTCCCAAGATCATTGAAAAATCCTTGAGAGAAGCCTTGCAATGACATCAGCCATCTCTTTGAGTATTCTTGTAAGAGTTCCATAAGTCCCCATAAACTCACAGGGATCCAGCTCAATCCTCCCCCCTCTCCTTGGCTTTTCACATTACCTCAGACAAATGATTTAGGTAAATAAATAAAATAAATAAATTTAAGTGAGGATACAGACCTCAGAAGGTAGAAGAGAATTTACCAAGCCTTCACAAGAGCTACCCTTACTGAGGTTCATTGATAAAAGGACTTACAGAAAATGCAGTTCTGAGTAAGTCAGTGTGTATTCTGTGTAATTCAGGTATTATCACTGTTCATCGCCAAAAACCCACATTTCCTATTTCTACATTATTCAGCAAAAGAACCTGTAGCATACTCTCTGTATTGTCCAAAAGTGAAACTCTCTTTCTACATTCCCCTGCTCATTTAGTATGCTGAAAACAAAAGTTCTTGGCCTGAGGCATTAAAACAGGTTCATCAAGCAAAGTAACATAAAACCACTCTATTCTTAGCTCATGCTACACCCGTGAAGACTGCAGCTCTCTTTAAGTTCCTATAAAGGGATCTGGTCAAGAGCAACTGGTCCCTTAGAAAACTCAAGGCCTAGTTCACTGTCCATGAGCATACACAGTTACTACTGTAGCTCAGGCCGTAGTGACTGACTTGCATTCACATTTCCAAATACTCATTGTTGTTGCACATCCAACTGTGAAACTGCATCGGTGTGGCTGAAGTTGTAAACATTTCACAGGCATATTCTTATGACTGAAGGATAACTTCCCACTCAGTGGGCCTTGTATAATATCCTCAAGCAATATGCACTGCTTCAGTGAGGAAGAGAGGCACCTAAAATAGACACCCAACTTCCTTCCTTAAAGTCCAACAATTTCACAAGCACACTTTTCTGTTTAAAATGAAATTAGCATTCACTGACTTAGTTTGTAGTAGTTACAGAAAAGATAATTGCTTTTAGGCTTTCTATATGTTCTTTAGCTAATAAAAAGCCAGATAATAAGTACTTTGCATTTGTAGTTTAAATGGTGCTAAAATTGTGGAGTATCACAAGAAACATGTACGACCAAGCCAAAGATGAACTGGGCTGCATTTTCTGTAGTAATTTTTGAATGTCTAAAACCTGTAAAAAACAGGGATTGAGGGTACTGGTTCAAAAGTTCCTATGAAACAGAATGTAATTTGCATTTCTCAAATACCTTAAACTAAATACAGGAGAAATACCATGTAAAAGAATCTCTTGCCATGGAGAAAATCAGAAGTTTGAATATTAAAGGAATTTTTGAACTATGTGAAGCATGTAATAATTTAAATTTCACCTACAAAGCATTTACATTCAAGTTTACATTTACATTCAAAACATGCCTGAAGTTTAAAATATCTGCATAGCTGCATCATTTTTGCTTGTAAATTTACCTGAATTTTAGAAATACACATGAATGTTTCATACTTGTCTGGAAATACCAGCACGAAATAACATACTTCTGAACGGTTTTTGCTTAGGACACAGTAACTGTTATATTATTTTTATAAATAAATCTCACATTGGACAGGAGTGTTGATTTGCTGGAGGGCAGGAAGGGGTCTGGACAGGATGGATTGATAGGGCCAAGGCCAACAGCATGAAGTTTAACAAGGTGAAGTGTCAGGTCCTGCACCTGGGTTACAACAACCCTGTGCAGTGCTACAGGCTGGAGCAGAGTGGCTGGAAAACCGCCCAGTGGAAAAGGACCTGGACGTGCTGGTCCGCAGTAGCTGAACGAGAGCTAGTATGTGCCCAGGTGGCCAAGAAGGCCATTGGTGACCTGGCCCGTATCAGAAATAGTGCGGCCAGCAGGATGAGGGTGTGATCTCCTTGAATCCCATTCTCCCATCAGTTTTGGGCCACTCACTGCAAGGAAGACATTGAGGTGCTGAAGTGTGTCCAGAATAGGGCAATGAAGCTGGTGAAGAGTCTGGAGCACAAGGCTTAGGAAGACCTGCTGAGGGAGCTAGGGGTGTTTAGCCAGGACAAAAGGAGGGTGAAAAGTGACCTAATCACTCTCTACAACCACTTGAAAGGAGGGTGTAGCCAAGTGAAGGTTGGTCTCTTTTCCCAGGCAACCAGTGACAGGACAAGAGGAAAATGGCATCAAGCTGTACCAGGAGAAGTTCAGGTTGGACATCAGAAAAAATTTCTTCACTGAAAGGCTGTCAAGCTTTGGAATGGGCAGCCCACAGAGGTGGTGGAGTCACTATCCCTGCCTGGAACTGTTCAAGAAACAACAGGACATGCCACTTAGTGCGATGGTCTAGTTGATAAGGTCAAGGGTTGGACTCTATGATCCTGAAGTTCTTTTCCAGCCTTGATGATTCTATGATTGCTGCACGATGGCTAATTTAATTAAATGGAAATCTACAACAGCCTGTTTTGCAATGGCTGTTAGGAACTTAGAAGCGCCTAAATGTTCATAAGCAATTTTCTTAACAGAAAAACAACAAAAGAAACAAAACCAAAAAATACAACAACAACAAAAAAAAAAACCCACAACAAAAAAAACCCATGCATTAATATGTATGGGAATCCAGGAAACAGTTTTTTTTAGTACTAAGAGCAAAACAACTTTCAATAGATGTGTTTACAGAGGCATAAAGAGACACATCTGCAGCAGTTATACTACACTTTGGAAACAAGACGACCAGCATATCAAAAACTGTTAAAGAAGGTGTTGCAGATGGTCATCTTTGTGAAGTTAAATATTGTTTTGTGCAAGTTTCAGCTTCAAACCTTGCATGCTGGTTTTCCTGCTTCTGTTTAGTTAAGAGTTAGAAGAGCAGTGCTAGAAAAGACAGGCTTCCAGCACTGCCCACACAGAGCCTTTTGAAGAGCCCTGCACACCAAACTGCCCAACAGTCCACCCACAGCTGGAGCCCAGCCCTTTGCTCCAGCAGTGCTGTAACACTTTTTGCCTGCCTCAGCCTCTAGCATCACAGCAAACATGCATCTGGCAAACGTACATGTGCATGGAGCTCACATTTTCCAAACTCCATTCTTTCCAGTGTGGTGGACCCCAGTAGCAGGGGTGGATTGTGAGCTCCGCTTGGACCATACTTAACCCAAGGGACCTCCCTTCCCACTGTGTATTCTAGACCCAGCATGCCCCTGGGAACATCATGTACTGACAAAACCATGGCACTTCCTCAGAAAGGGCAACCCTGAGAACAGAAGGTCTGTCCTGGCTATATGGAGCAATGCAGGAAGACAGAGAAAGGGAGCGAAGAACACAGTCAGCATCTATCTCGCAATCTTGTCTCAGAAAAATTGCCTTGTTACAGTCATATTAAAAAAACAGAGAAGGGTTTCAAAATTGCAAAGAATCCCATCCTCAAAAGCAGAGAGAAGGAAAGATGAATGCACAGAAACCTGTATGAAGACAGCCATACCTTTGCTTTGATAAAAAAAGGTAAAAAAAAATAGAGAGTGAAAACACATGAGCATATAAGAAGTTATTGTTAACAATCAAATTATGTGATTTAGTGCTAAAGAGGTTTTAAGAAAGTAATGTTAATCAAAGCTGAAAGTCAATGGAGATGTGTGACAGGAGCAGTCAGAAAATGCTGACCTTAACAATTCTAAGATAAAAGACTCCTAACTTTAAGCTAGCACCAAGATGTTCATCACATGGAGACCCAGAATTTGAAAAGCCTGCGATAAGCAAGACTTACATATGGAAGAATTTGCTGTGTAAGAATCTGAATATTTTCTTTAAATTTCTTTTCATTCACACATGTGAAACATACATGACTATGCTCTTAGTATGAAACTTTGCAATTCAAAACATGGAAATAAATAAAGCAATTATATCAGCCAACCAGAGCAAAACCAACCATACACTGTGCAAACAAAAAACCACTTGCTTTAGTCCCTGCATTTACTAATGAATTTTAGACATGTAAATGCACAGTAACTATTTTAGCAACACAGCAGGCTTGCACGTCACAACTCTACCACTCAACCTGCCATTCCACCTCATGTGGCAAGAGCAGAAGAGCTATGCAGAAAGATTGCAAAAATTCTCTGTAACAGGTGTACTACACATCACATTGTGATACAGTTTAAAAAACATTTAGTTTTGCAAATATACTGTACAACCACTAGTCAAATATGTGAATTCCTACAGCTTGACTGGCTCACATTTATTTTAGACAGATAGCTAAAATTTATGAAGTCAGGACCACTCTGATCATTGGTCTACATCAAAAATAAAAAGTATTCAGCTATAACACAGAAAAGCTTACTTCTTACTTACTTAAATTTTTTTTATGTTCATTTTTAAGGAAGATAATTCACACACACACAAGAACTGTCAAACTTCTAGAAGGAAAAAAACTTTACTGCCTTTTCCTTCTGATTTATGTTAGGTTCTTAAAGTCTTTGTTTCACACCAGTCTAGGTGAGTGCTGCTGATACATCTTTGCTTAAAATGCATAAAAACCAGTAATCCAACTGGTAACATCCAGAGTGGACTATAAACAGCCTGCAGCCTTATTTCCTCTGTTTGGCTATGCCAGGGAACTAAAGGACACAACTCACTGCAGGAACAATAAATCACAATGCAGCATGGGCCACTACTGGAGCAGGAATAAGAGACCATGGCAGGGCTTTTGCCCTGTGACCTCTAACACAGCAACACTCAGAGTCCATGCACCAATAGGCAGAGTCACCCTTCAGGTCAGGGTCCCTGCAACCTTCACTGCATTCCTAAGAAAGCAGCTGGACAGCACTTCTGTAGCAGATGGTATGAGTGAGGGAAAAGAAACCTGTCATACCAGGAGAATTGCTTCTCCTAGTGCAAGAAAAGGCTTCACTGCAGCACAGAATTGCTAATAACACACCAGAAAAGCCCTCACTGTTTCCTCCTCCTCATTTTTTAGGTATGCAGTCCAACGTACGGGGGGGGCACCGCAGTTTTGCTCCTCCTTAAGTCGGGCAGCTACAGCAGAGAAGTCCTTGAGCAATTCACACTATGTCACTAGCCGGCAAAACATCCTGAAAATGGCATCCAGCCCATGGCATGTAGAACGATAGACCGCTTGGGGGGAAGGCGTGAAGGGGACAGTTTAAGGTCAGAGAAGAAGTTTGTGGCAGAAGAGAAATGAACCCAGATCCTTTGAAGCCTCAGACAGCACACCCACTACTGGGCTACATTCCCTCTACTATTTTGGAATTTGTGCTGTTATCCAGAAGAGCAGTTTGTGGTTTCCCTGTTTCAGGTCTATGACAGGACAGTTTGAATAGCTAGAAAAGAATTTTGTTTGCTAACTCACAGAAGAATAAAGTATCAAAAAACTTTTTTGTTTTTAAATGGTCCTCTAAATTCCTGCAACCCCTTTGAATTTTGAATTGAAATGAACGTTTCAGTCCACCACAATCTTGATTTTAGTTCATCTTGGCTTCTAACCTAATGAAGACGGACAAAAAGGTTCAGACCTGTCACCAAGATGATCTGTGAATACTGTTTAGTGAAAGAAAGCTAGTTTTCTGTTTCTAGAAGTAACTGGCACATAAATTCTCCAAATTAAGTCACAATTTCTTTTTCTTAGTTCAACAATCCATCTGCCACAAGAGACACCAGCAGGTATTGTGCCTTAGTACTGAAGTGTCTTCAAACCCATGCAAGATGTTAGTGAATGACAGGTAGAAATTAGATCCCTCTGTCAAGTCTGAATATAGGCTGTAAGATTTCTGACATTGTATCATGCTACCATCTACTGGTTCATGTTAAATTAAACCTCTGAAGTCTCCCTCCAACTCATTCACCCTACAAAAAAAAAATCAGTTTCTACAGAGGCTTAAAACTGCAAAAATTGCAAATTATTAATTTGAATTTTTTTAAGGTAACTTCACAGTTCTACTCAGCTTTTGTCTTCTTTTTACTAAGCAGATGCAAGAGTGACTGTTATATATGTTCAGAACATTTTTAATCAAGATAAACCAAACTCATCCACTCATTTACTTACATTCGGCTAGTTTCAATGTTCTCAGAGTGCGGTTCTCCTGGTGATCTGCAAAACCAGATAGAAAACCTTAAGCACTGCTTGCTCTTTAAGTCATTACAATATGAAGTTATGAAGGATGGAATGTGATAAGTGTATTATTGCCACTTAAAGCATCAACTTTTTGATACTTGCAGATTTAATTTATCAAACTCTAGAATACAGTTTATTACATAAAACATGATAGTATAATTAAGCCAAATTTCCCTAAGAAGGAGAGCACTTTTTCCCCACGCTTATGCAACCGGAGCCATTAGGGAAGAGATCTGCTGGCAGTACTTCCGCATTCAGGCTGCATAGTGCTCCAGTTCTGGGCTAATTCTTCATAACCACTTCTGTAACCAAAACGTGTACTCAAAGATTATCAGTGATCAACTGCAACCAACAAATTCTCCACAGAGCTGGACTCTAAGAAGTAGCAGCTCAGAAACAGGGTCCAAAAGGATATAAAAACAAATCTCGCATCCCTCCCCACCTGAATTCATGGAGCTAATCTCACAGACAGCTTTCTGTTTTCTTCAATCGAGCCAAGAGATCAGCCAGTAATATTCAGAATTAAGTGTTATTGTCTAGCACAAGCAGCACCTGTGTTTAGTTTGGCAACCCCACTGACTTAATTTACAGACTAATGCAAGGGGTATAGATCCATACTAACTTAAAGAAGATTAAATTATAGTTATTTAGCTCCTCCTTATTCTCATCTTAAGACAGCACTGATTCAACTGTTAACTTTTTTTCAGTAAGTATTTTTTTTCTCTCTTTGAGGTAGAACTTCCCCCTAGCCAGTGAGTTTGTAGCCAGACAAGCCAGAAGACAAGGCAGTACCTATGCAGCAGTTTTGATTCCCATCATCTTAGGATGCCTTGAAATCAGACCTTATGGAACCTTTGCTTGGGAACAACCTTTGGTACAGTTGACCAGAACTGCCATGCTGGAAATACTGTGCAAGGAGTGGAAACAAAGCACAGCCATTACAGAAAAACTCTGCAGCTTAGATGAACAAAAATGTCTTTCATGACAGCTCTCTAAAAACAGAAGTGAGCTAAAATCTGCAAACAGAACTAACTTTTTAGGTTTCACCAGAGTCTGCTGGGAGACTTCAGTTAGGACAGCTAAGCAGACTTTCCCATAGCTTTACAGGGAAAAAAAACCTTTTATTTATAGGAATGCAATTTCTAAATTTCTCTATTTATTATATAGCTATCTATAATATTCTAAATGCTATTGGAAATCTCCACATGTAGCCTGATACATTCCTTTTTTCCTGTTTCATTGTGCTATTTTACTGGATGTTCTTTCCTATTAAAGCTTGGACAGCTCTCCAAACTCTCTACTAAAATTTTAGTTCCTTTTCTGAAATACCAGATCTTAACAACTTTTTTGGATTCTACTAAACAGACCCAGTACCTAGAAGGCATTTCTGGCAGATAATTTATAATGCCTAGGTTAGATGGATATTGTGTGGTGATAGATGATACAGAACACAGGAAATTATTTGTTTGTACTTCACTAACTTATAAAATTTAATGGACACTAAGGACAGAATTCTGAACTTCTTATCCAACTAACATTATATTTTATAATATATACTTTATAACTTTATAATTATAACATTATAACCAAGCTTAAAATGTAAACCCTTTAACTGGAAAATAACATAAAAACTGCCCAATCTCAAAATTTGGCCTCTATTTACTACCTCCAAATTACATTTCCCTTACTCATTAAATTCAGGACTGATAAGGCAGTTGCTGACAAAAACAATGCTCAGCAGCAAAACAAATAAGAACTTCCCTTTAACTCCGGTGACCAAAGCCAGCCTCTAAATGCTTAGTGAAACGAATCTCAATTTTTTTTTCCCCACTCATTCACCTGAGCATGTAAGTGTTAGAAGCTGGAATAGCAGAAAGACATATGTTTATATTCATACTGGTTAGTTCCTCTATTTACTTCCAGGACTTCAGAAAATGGTAGCAAAATGTCTGGACATGTAAGGCTTTGCTTTCTTAATTCTAGTATTGGGACATACAACACATTGAGGCTTTGGGAAAGAGTAGTGCTTGTAGCTGCTATGAAAATGCAAAGGAAATAGTGGTGTTAAAAGAAAAACATCAAGAATACTTAAAGCCTTTCAGCCTTTAAAATAAACAGCAGTATGAAGAATTACAGAAAAAGAGCAGGCTGGCATCTAAACTCTGCATGTAAAAAAAGCAGCCTGGTGATCTGCAGTACAGATATGAAAACAACTAGCAATATATCTAAAATCTTTTCTTATCCTCATTATTTGTGAGAATATTATTAGGGCTGTAAAGAGACAATACAGTTCAGTATATGTTACTTGAAAAAAAAAGGTTGTGTCTATAAGATAAACAATGTAAGAAAAAAATACCATCTAGCTGGGTCAAAAAAGGTTTGGTCCTCTAAGGTAAATGGTTCTGCAGAACACAGGGTGAAAATTCCTTCAGCTTATTGTTTTCTAAAAGATGAACAGACCTACTATAACTAAGATTTGCAGAACTATTAATGGACATATTAACTTGATTTTAAAAGGTTTCAAATGACAACATAAGCACCTAATAAAATGAGCTTTCAATACTCAGCAAAATGAAGTGGAAGATCAATCTAATTACAGGAATTGTACTTGCTTGCTGAGAAGCTATTTATTTTGCAATACCCAATTGTTTACAAACAAGATACCTTGTTATTTCCTGTGAGCAGGCAACAGTATTGAAAAACAACTATATAGTACGGCAAGACGTCCTTTCATCATGCTTAAAATCTGAAACAAGAGTTCTGTTCAGAGAAAAATCTCAGAGCAAATGCTCTTAAAAATTTCAGCTTTGAATTAGATTGTAGATACTGATCACAAGACACCAACTAATCTGAATACTGCAGTATGAGCTCGCAAATTCAAATGGTGGCTCATTTCCAATAACACAGGGAGCAACTTCTTCATTCTACAAGCCACTCCTTTTACCTCCAGTGTACCTCTCTAGATGAGAAAAGTAATGGTATGCAAGCTTACACATACCTTAACGTCATCAAGCCTCCCAGATAAATACTTCAAAACAAAAACTGAACACATGCTTGGATAAGCATGCTAAACAATTTATACAGAAATTCAGTATGACAGTAAAAACTACTAGGGACTTTTAAGTGATAGTATTGTTCTTAAGAGGGATATCACAGAGCACCACAGTGCTTGCTTGTATTTTAAAAAGCAAGCAAGGACAAACTAAGCGAGCTTTGAAATCACTGTCAGCAAGAGTGTAAGTCAACTTTGCTAGCTGACTTATCTTAAACAAACAATGTAACTTAATAATATTTATAAAACTAACTTCAGGCCATACAAATTAAATACCTTAAAATAAACATTATAGTAGAAAAACTCCTGAGAAACAACCTCATATGCTTTATGCTTACCTTTTACAAGCTGTGGCCATTCGGTGACATCAGGGTGATCACAATTTTGAGTCACTGATCAAAACCGAGTTGTTGCACCAGTCCTGTATCACGATGGGCTAAGCATAAGCTTAACAATTCTAAACAAGTAAAAATAATGTAGTTAAAAGTTCTTAAAATTTATTTTCAGCCAATTCTCTAAATAAAAAAAAAAAAAGAAAAGAAAAATATTGATGCTAAGCATTGTTTTATCAGCGAGATTAAGACTTACATTCATTTTTTGCATGGCATTTTAGCTTCTAGAGTAACTTGCTACAGTACAATCAACTGTTAAACTTGAAAATTCAGCAACTTATTTTTCGTCTGTCTAAAAAACCAAAAGCCATACCCATCTCTTGGACCAGTGCAAAACACCCAATGTCAAGACAAGCATTCAAGGGTCTGGAAGTGTGCACATAAATATGAACTGTAATTTGTAACTATAGTAAAATTCTGGTAGATGTGTTGCTGCTACAACTCAGTTAACATTGTTTCTTAGCAAGGCTCTGTCCTCAGGAGAGCAACAAGTAACCAAAACTTTGTTGTGTGCCTCTCCCCAAAAACAAGTAAGCTATAGATATGTCAAAGTTTCAGAGGAGCAACCTTTGCTATCTATGGCAAATATTTTAGTTTCTTGCTCCATTTATATCATGTGTCCTCTCTCCTCTCCCTTAAATTTTCAAAAGTATATTTTACCTGTCAATTGTTTCCTGTGATCTGGCTCCACTGGTATAAATTGAAGGGTTGGTCCTTTACTTTGTCACGCAGGTGGCAGCCAATGATCACTCAGCAATACTCGTGCCCAGAGCGCCCTGGGACCACCCCAGCTGATTACTTCCATGGCTGAAAAGGAACCAGTTAGTCTCTTACCTACTGCTATTATCTACTCTAAACTAAAGTTAACGGATAAAATATTTCCAAACATAATCCTCAACACTCAATTCATCCCATCTCTCTCCCCCCCAAGCTCCTAAGTGCCCTGGAGAAAGACAGAAAATAAAAAAGGCCTCTGAAGGAGAATCAGAAGACAAACAGCATTTGCCTTCTGCTAATATAAAGTTTTGATAAAAATTGCAATGTTAATATTGTATTTAGTAAATAAAAAGTCATCTTACTTTATCTTTAAAGCAGTAGCTATGAAGACAGACCTCTGTATAGTATCCTGAGAAGTTTATTCCTGTGGTAACCCAGATGAAACCCCACATTTGCAGGTTGCCATGCAGCAAAAGCCTCACACAGAATGAAGGTGCACAAAGCTATTGAGGGCACAACTGCAGCTCTCTGCAACACCTGCAGACATAACAATCTGGTGCAAATACTAAGACAGCACATCAGACAGCTTTAAATATTTAGTAAAAAACATTTATTTCTTTACTGAACCTTCTTTTGTGCTTCAGTCCAACCTATTACAAGAGTACTGCAGTAAGATCTTAGCAAGGCTCATGATTTTCTAAAGTTTGTCAGAAAAGCTGCCCAGTTTTGCCAATCTACTACAATTTGCCATTCTGCCACAAACTCTGCACAGAACAAAATTTGTCTTAGTTTCAGAATGATGCTCATTAGTTTTATCATTCATTGAGATAGGTAAAGTGCCATCTGTTGATTTTAACATCAGTAATATTTGAGTGTTCTCATCTTAACACAAGTGCAGTTGACACAAGAAAAGTAAAAAAGAAGTAGGCTACCAAAAATCTCCAAAACAAAACAGAGGTTTCTCCAGTACTTATGTTTCATAGGTGTAAATTGTCAAAGTTTAACTGAGTCAATGTGAGGAACACAGAACATTGATTAAAAGTCAGTTGGAAAGGTTCCTCATCTGTCAACATTATAGAACAGGGTAAAGACTTTCCATTTAATGTTTGCTGACCATCAGCTGTACAGAAAGGCAACAACCTAAGATGCTGATTCAAAAACTAAGAAGCTGTAAAACACTGCTCTGCTTATGACATTCTGATTAACACCTGAAAATGTCGATTTTCAGGCAAGCCTTAGTTTTGAGAAACAGATGCCCATTCTAACACTGCTTCTAGCACTTTCCCCAAGTAACTTTTAGTACACTGGTCAGAGGACAGTGGTATCATCTCTAAAGCCTCATTGGCTGAGAAACTTGCATTCTGTCTGACTACTGGAAGTATCAGCTCATGTTCTGGAGTATGCCTGACCAATGACTCCCTACCTAGACTTGGTCCTATATCACCCAGACTATTGACAAAAACTTATTACAGTAGTCTTCCATTCAAATGGAAGCATGCTGGAACACCAGGCTGCCATCAACCTTAGTAAAACAAAGTTTTCCTGAGGCTGTTTCATATGAGAGAATCATGAACATGACTGACAACAGTGAAGGAACACATGAAGTGCTGGTGCTGGATTCAAACACCACTAGATTTTGGAATGTTAAAAAATATACTTTAAGTTGGCAGCTCCACAGTCATAGTCAAGACAAGCTTGTGCCAAGGCCTGACACAGATCCAAATCTGTTAGTCTCATTTACCACACCACCGAACATAGTATCTACAGCAGTTCTGTGATGGGAGGCAGTGTCTGAACTGCCACAAATCTCACTGAGCTGAAGTTAACTCATCTAAGTTTTGTTGTGAAACTTGCATCTACAAATGGAATTTGTCATGGGTCAGAGCTCTGAGTCAGGTAATTTTAGCATTTCTGATTTGTTGCACAATACCTTAAAACCAGACTTACTGCACTGTGGTCTAAAACTCTCATGCTTCTTTTCAGCATGACGCAAAAAAACTTAATAATTTTTCTCTTTTACCTCCTTCTCATCCTACCTTCCCCACCTAGCCTTGCTGCCACTCCTGTGAGACAGAACATGATTGGCAAGGATTCCCTAGCACAGATGAAGGAATTAATTTTTCTAAAACCTTACTCATTAATGCATCAGTACAGTAGTGTCTGCTGGCAAAGAGACCAGCACATTGAAACACAAGGTGGGTGGTGAAGGAGACAGCCATCAAAGATTTATTCTGAATATATTTCAAAGGACATTTTGAGTGCTTGATACAAACAAAGCACAAAAACCTCCAACCTGGTTAAGAGAGTTGAAAAGCACTACTAGATTAGGAAAGGAAAACCACACTGATGAATACACTAAGATCCTGGAAAACAATATTATGAATTGTGAATTGGTCTAAATCAACTGCTTTTCTGTCACAGAAATTTCTCGACAAAAAACCTCCTCTGTTTGTAACTTACCTTACAGAAGATAGAAACAGCAGCCTCAGAGCATATTTATTCACATTACTCAAACAAATTTCTCTGGTCCTCACTGTTATGATCAGCATGGCTTACAGTTTAGGCTTTTACAGACATACTGAGCAGCTGAAGATATGAAAGGAAGTTTGTGCCTACGGAATATGTCCAAAAAACCCAAGATGGCTGCTAGGTTCTTTGGGACTGGCAGGGTGTATATCTATTTACTAGGGGTAGAATCAACTAGGGCTGCAACTACACCTATTACAGTTAGCAAGACATGAAGACATGTCTTCAAACCGTGGATCTGAAGAACTTTGTGACTTGAACTAGCAGTCAGCAAAAAGAAATGGGAAAAATCATGTTTATGTAGTGATTTGGAACAATATCTATTTCTCCAAGATGGCACAGGTGAATATTTTCTTAAAAGAATGTTCCTATCAACTCAAGGAGTTGAACAATGAGTGAAAGAACAAGATGTCAGAAAGCAAGTTCAGAAGCATCAAAAGGGGCTAACAGCAACTTTGTTGCATAGTTTGATCAAAGGTCTTGGCACATTTCCTTAAACCTTGAAAATCTACAAGCATGAGGCAAGAAGAGGACCCCAACTTCAACATACATAACCTAAAGCCACACCCTGGAGATTGTAAATACTTATTTTTCAGCAACC
>VXBC01012962.1:508036-522314 GCA_013399945.1 Ploceus nigricollis
AAAAAAGGCAAATAACTTCCAGGCAGGGATTACTAATATGAACATTGTTACCTACATGGATTCTCTAAGCCTGCTACTATCCCTGGGTTATCTGATGGTCACCTTCTGTGAGAGCAATGCAATCTGGCAGTTGACACACAATATCTGAGGCCTAGGAAGATCCCCTAGAGGATGAACGCTTTCCTTATTTAAACTATAACTTCCGATTGACTTGTTGAAAGAGTGGCACTTGTAAGAATTTAAGTTTCCTTTACAAAGGAATTTTACGTATCTACACAAGTAATCTTTGATCCAAATTTAAGATTCTCTTTGTGATCAATGATGAAAATAGGGGTGATTCACTGTACAAGGAAGTATCATGATCTACCTTAGCTTTCAATATCAGAATTTTAGTTGCTTAATTAAACATAACCATCTCTCTCAAGAATATACCACTAAAGACAGCTTTTGAAGGTCTTCTGAAGAGTCCCTCTGAATGCCCCAAGAATGAATTTTATATATTTCCAGAATGACTTTGAGTACCACAACAAAGCAATCATCTGTACAGTAAGAAACTGACACCTAATAGGAGAGTTGGCCTTTTATAACTTGAGATTGAGTCAAATGTCCTGGAGAATATTCACCAAACCCCTAAATTCAATCTTAACTGTCACATGCAGAAAAAAAAAATGGTAATAAAATAGGCATGTTTGAGCCTATATTTCTTCATAAAGTTGGAAGTACAAATTATTTTTCTTGCCTGTATGCTGCTTCCAATGCAGAAAACATAAAAAGATATGTTTTCTTCATCTAATTAGTAGGCAAAATTATTACTGATTCTACAGTAAAATAAAACAGCCACTAATACAACCTGATCATATAAATCCTAATGGAGCCAAAAAAAAAAGCCCCAACCAAACACTAATAAGGCCTCTATATGATTTTTTTCCCACTGCCTGGTAAACCAAGCAATTCAACTAGTAAGAACAAATGCAAAATCACATTAGTTAGAAAATCAAAAGAATTGGGTTCTATCCTGGAAAATGCCAACCTAAAGTGACTAAAGCAGTCACAACTGATGTACAAATGTACACATGCTCCCATGTATTACAAAAAGAATAACAGATATGGCTCATGAAGGTTCCCTGGAAGAGTGTCTGTTCATCTGCACAAAGTACTTCACACATCTTCCAAACTTAAACCCAGTTCTCCAATTACTCAATATTCTTCAAAAGTGTTCCAGAAGTAGTAGAAAAGAGACACAAAGACATCATGAACATAGAAGAAAATGCCTTGTGATTAGACAATGAAAAGAGTTCAAAGTTAATCAAGGCTATCAATATAGATACTGGAAGAAACTAAGTCTTCTCATAGCACAAAAAGAATACATAAAGATCTTTGAACTAAAAGAATGCATATAAAATCCCCATTAATAGAAACTGAAGGCCCAAAAATTCAAATTAGAGCAGGAACACAAGCATGCAGGATAATGAGAACAATTAACACTTGAATAAATTATTTGGGATGGGAATCTGAATTTGTTACTATCTTGAAATTAAAGTTAGTGCTACTCTGGAATTTACATTTCAGTAAAATTGCAAGTTACTGACTTTCATAAAGGTAGAATTTTGTGTATCTCAATAGAAAGAGATCAAACATAGATTTACACAGAAGCTCCATCCTATAATATCTGGACACTTACTTTGCCTTGATGTCACTACTCCCCACCGTACTGGTTTTGGCTGGAATAGAGTTAATTTTCTTCATAGTAGCTAGTGTGGGGCTGTATTTTGGATTTGTGCTAACACAGGGATGTTTTTGTTATCGCTGCTTTTGTTACAGCTTTCATAGAGTCAAGGTCTTTTCTGTTCCTTACCCCACCAGGGAGGAGGCTGGGGGTGCACAGGGCGTGAGGGGGGTTCACAACTGGGACAGGTGACCCCAGCTGACCACAGAGCTGACCATTCCATATTATAAGGCATCATGCTCAGTGTATAAAGCTGGGGAAAAAGAAAAAAGGGGGAATGTTCGGAGTTACGGCATTTGTCTTCCCAAGTCACTGTTACATATGATGGAGCCCTGCTTTTCTGGAGAGGACAGAACACGTGCCTGTCCATGAGAAGTGGTGAATGAATTCCTTGTTTTGCTTTGCTTCATGCACAGCTTTTGCTTTACCTATTAAATTATCTTTATGTCAACCCATGAGTTTTCTCACTTTTACTCCTCCAATTCTCTTCCACATCCCACTGTGTGGGTAGGTGAGAGAGTAGCTGTTTGGTGTTTAGTTGCCAGCTGGGGTTAAACTATGATATCCATGAATCACAGAGTAACAGAAAAATATCTAATGTTTGCTCCCATTTCCTCCCCTCAGGCCAAAAGCTAGAGGCCTGCGTGTTATTCCCATTTTCTACAGCTGCTCCTGCAACTTTGGACTCTAGATTTTGCCTTCAATATCTGGTTTTGGTTTAATATTTCAGTGAGATCATATACATATTTTTTCACCTTTGTAAAAGCAGGAAAGATCCAAAATTATCTTTAGCTTCTGTGTTTTACACTTAGACCACAGCTGATTTTTTTTCTTCCACTACACACACACCTTATTTTTTTTTTTTTTGCAGCAGAACCATTTGTTTCTATTTCAGTTATATTATACCTGTTACTTCAGGCTCCCTCCAAAATAATACACAGCCATGAACAAAAAGCCCTTTCTACACCAACGAGTGAAATCCAATCAACTATTTAAATGTCTTTTACTAACTCTTTTATTGGCTACTCATCATGTTCAGTTATTTTGCAGTCAGGTAAGTTTTACAGCTTCACTTCAGCTTTACTGCTTATACTTTTATTCTGTCTGTCCTTTTGCTTACTCTATTTTGATTTTTTTTGCCACTCATCTTTCATGCTACCTTCCATGTAAAGCATCTTTCTGCTCACCAAGTTATTCAGCATGTTTGTTTAAATATAATTGATACTAAAACCAAGCAACCATGCAATTCTGTAGCACAACATTCAGCTTTTCTGATGTTCCATTAGTATTTATTACTCACAATTGGTGGGGGATTAGAGGGGAATTCTTCATCAATTTATGAAGCACATACCATTACAAAGACTCTGTGCATACATACAGTGGCAAGCAGTTAAACATCCAGAAGAAAAGCAGCCAGCAGGCATAATGGCAATAAAGAAATAATGGCTTAGGTTTGAAGAAGAGCCATCATACACAGAACTGGTATTGACACTGGAGAGCAAGAAGCAGGTGGGTGGTCCCAGTGGTGCTGTGGGTGCAAAAATGAATATACACTACCTGCCAGATGCCTGCTAGAGTAAAGGACCAATCTATACAATTCTCTCAGGAACATCTGGATTGTGACAATGTAACATTGTAGCTTTTTGAGAGACTTAAAATTTTTAATTAGTACACACTACAGCTAAAGTTTCAGCTTAGAATTAACAGTTTTATTAGAGCCTGTCTATAGCTTCCTACGAAACAGAACTTAAAAAGGCATCAAACAAATGTTCTGCAAATTTGAGATTTCTAAACTTTAAGTATATTTCCAAGTTAATTATCTTGAAAAGAAAAATCCAGACATAAACCCATGGCACAGAAAACTTGGATCATCTTCCCCGCAATTTAAGTGGTTAAAAGAGAAACTACACACACGGCTTAGAAACTATTATTGAAATAACTACATACATAACTACATACAATCTTGTATATGCATTAACAGACCTATTTAATATGGCAAAAAAATTAAATTAATTGTTGTTTTTCTCAATGTAATGATGCTAAAAGTTTCAAAAATTCTCAATGTACCAAGCTGCAGAACTATAGAACTTAAAAAGACACTACAAAGTCGTGCAGTAATACCAGGTATTACTACAGAACTACACCAGAATTACGTTAGGAAATGGCAGTTAAAATAACTACAAGGTCAAGTTCCAACCCTGCCACAATACACGTACATACTTTTCAGCTGGTTGGACATTTAAGAGCCTAGACAAAAAAGAGATACCATGTGCCATGGGTTTATGTTAACACTGCTAATAAAGATTGTATTTCTGTATTTTCCAGCATTCCTATTTGTAAACTTGATTTACACCGATGATTGCATAAATTTTCTGCAAGTTCTAAACTTATTTTTCAAGTCATAGCCTCACTATAAATATGTTCAGTAGCGAATTAAAAAACCCATACAGCTTTCAAAAACACACCAGTTCTTATATCCAATCCACGGAGAAATAAATGGATGGTAGCAGCATGATGATGAGCTTGTTAAATCAAAAGGGAATCCACCAATGTTATATCATCAGTATTTATTTTCCCCCCCAAAAAATCAAATAAGTCAGTTTTCTAGAGAATTATGACTAAGTAATAGATATCATAGTTAAAAACGGGAAAAATTAATGTGTGCTTCTTCCTGAATTAATTTTCAACCTTTTTTTAAATCTCAGTGAAGAAAAGTGTAATTATTTGCAATTACAATTATTAGCATACAAACAATGTAAGTGGAAACATAAACATACCATATCTTTCCAGGGCTGCAGAATCTTGTTCTTTCAAATTCTAAAATGGACTTCTACAGTTCTTGTACCTATAATGCAAAATATTCAAATTCAGTTTTTGCACTATGTTCCATACTAATCTGAAGCTCAATACAACTTCAAAACAATACATTCAAAAGTGCCTATTTGATTAGTCACAAATCTGCAACTAAAGAAAACACAGAATCATAGAATATGTCTAGTCAGGAGGGACCTACAAGGATCATCATACTAAACTCCCCACTCCTCACAGGGCTACCTAAAACTAAATCATATAAAACTAAATCACACCTCTCATAGAAAAGCACAACAGAAAATAATTATTATGTTAGATGAGCTACAAAAGCGTGAAGTTTAGACACACAGTGTTCCCTATTCTTTCCCTGTAGTGATGCAATAGAGTTTTACAATTCCATTCATCCAGTTCATTACAAATACCAAGTTCCTTTCTCCTTCCCGTCCCTTATTTTGTCCTTTTTTTTTTCCTTTTCTTTAAGAACTAAGGGAAAAAAAAAAAACCACTCAGGAGAAGTCACAGATAGAACCAAATCTTTGTTCTGGGTGCATAAAACTGCTGGAGTTCAGTATGCTTTTCTATAAATTCATTTTCAGAGAAATCACAATTAACAAGGGACTAAAACATACTTGAAATATTTTCAACAAACACTTAAAAGCACAACCAGCCTCGAGGAAAAAGGTGACAGAAACAGACATATACGCATATAACTAAAGAAAGATAGGGGTTGTGGATTCCCCATCACCATCACTGAAGGTGTTCAAAACCAATCTGGATGGGGCTCTCAGTAACCTGGTCTAGTGAAAGGTGTCCTTGCCCATGGATGAGGCATGTAGTTAGATTTTTTCTTTAAGGTTCCTTACCAACCCAAACTATTCCCTAATTCTATGAAATCTACTAATTATTTTCCAAAAAAAGTTAGTAATTTGGCACAGAATATCACATTTTCAGCACTGTGAAGATTTAATATATAATTTCTTGGCTTAAAACTCTATTAAGAACAAACAAATCCAATGCAGCTGATTTAAGCTGATCTCCAATATAGATCAGGGTTCTCACACAGGAAACCTTGATCTGGTTACCTTAATGGTACATTCAGTTTTATTTTAGAAGATGTCAAACCAGTGAGAAATCATTTGGTGTCAGGGGCCAAATTCTTTATCAGAGAACTGCGATGGGGTGATCCTGGACCAGTTTTGCCACTAAAGCTCCAAGCACTAACAATCTGAGCACATTCTTTTGTATTTTAAAAAAAATAGTTATATAGGGTAGCCTACAAGTTTTGTGAAAAAGGACTGCTATTTCAACAAACAATTCTACTAATTATGTAGCTTTCTGTACAGTTAGGATTACTGTGTTAATGACATGCAACTGTGTCAATAAAACTTTGCCACCATTCAGTAAAAAACAGAAGAAAAATTCATCTGAACAACATGAGACAGTAACTGATGATTTTCCTATTTGCAAGTAGCACTTCCACTCCATATCCACAGCAGAAATCCAAAATACCTTATATTCTCCTAAAGAATAATTCTTCATTCACTCTGGTGTCATTAGACAAACTCAGAAGTATTCTGACGAATGCAACCAATATTTTCACACCTTGTATCACAGGACTTCCAGATTCAATGTATGCATTTGTTCATGTACAGACATACAGCAGTGTCATCTGTATAAAATTCTCTCATTCTCCTCTAAGATACAGAAGCACAAATTTTCAGTATGCACAGAGTAGGAGGAGAGCACCAAGTACAGCTTGAAAAAGTACTGCAAATACATCTACCAGGGTTCTTATGATTATTGCCCGGCAACAGAGACAAAAAAAAAAGGTTCCCAAAAGAACTGAAGCTATGGAGTAGTGTAGGACCATACAACTGACAGAGGAAACAAGACCACAACAGAGGAGATGTAGACAGGTTATTTGCATAATAATACACAGCAACAGAAGAGCAAATCCAACAACACAAAACTGAAGTTCCTGGACTTCCAGTTCTTCTCCTTCAGTCTCTCCCCAACAGCTACCACTAAGGCAGAACAGAGTTCAGCAGCCTACTAAGTCTAAAGTCTCCATTCGCTCAAAGGCTACATGACAACACAAAAGGAAATAAGGCTCTGTAATTCTTGTCTAAAAGGAATGAAAATTATTTCATGAAGTCAGACGTACTGCAACATTCACCTTCAGTATACTTAATTAGCACTAAGCCACATCTGCCTGAAAAAATGCAAATGACAATATGACTAAAAGCTTAGCCAACCTTACTGCTTCCACTCCATATTAAAAAAAAAAAACAAACTTGATTGATCATGTGACCAGAGCCAAAAAAGCTGCTTGTTTACAACCATGTCATACATTTTCAATAAGGAGACTTCAAGGCACACTGAATTATATTAACACAGATAGTAAAGCACTGAATTAACCCCACTGTCACATACGGAATTACAAAATATTTAAATTAATTATAAAATACAAAAAATATTTTGCAACTCTCATGTCTGGCCCGATAAAAAACATAATGAAATCATCTCTGTCAGGTGCTTAGATTATGTTTTTCACTTTGAGTTGTTGTGTTTGTCTAGTTTTATCCAATAACTGTAATACAGCAGGAACAGAAGAAAAAATTCTAAGAGCACTACCCTAAAGAAATAATACCTAGTATTACAAATTTTCTGACACAATTTCAAATATTTAAGTTAAATTAAGAATAATTTTCTTCCACAACTAACATTCTTAAGAGTAAACAAAATCACATTAGCCAAGTAAAAAACAAGTATTCACAAACATCCTTCTTTCAATCAGATATTCAGGTTATAGGAATCATGCAAATGGAGTATTTTTCACAACCTTACTATGGAAAGGGCTCAATCTTTGCAAGCAAGAAATACCAGTGTTTCACAGAAGTGATACACTCTCTCAGGAGCTCCCTTGTCCTTGAAATCTGATGGGATTTGC
The DNA here is from genome assembly GCA_013399945.1 of Ploceus nigricollis. Lineage (NCBI taxonomy): Eukaryota > Metazoa > Chordata > Aves > Passeriformes > Ploceidae > Ploceus > Ploceus nigricollis. The sequence continues at coordinate 515,524 of VXBC01012962.1, forward strand.
AGGTTGTGTGGACTCTTAAGTATGTATTTCTATTGGCTACAGTAAGCAAATTTTGCTACACCAGCTGAAACACAAGGTGTTGCTACTCAACCAGTGTACACTAGTATACCTTGGACTGTCTAAAAATAAACTTCAGTGTACACACATAGTAAAACACAATATTCATCACGAAGACTTTGGACATGAGAATTCACAATGAAAACATAAGCAATCATTATCTCAATATAGCTATACAAATAAGAAAAGTGAAAGACTGTATTGGAAAAAGAAATTCTGAGGTAGTGACAGACCTCTTCAGTATTACCTAGCTTTGCAGAAGTTTTTGATTCCTTCTAAGAAAATGGTAAATACCACATTGTAAAATAAATATATTTAAAGCATTAGTTAGCTCAAACATCCAACTAACCATAAAGCAAAAGCAAAACGTCTACAACTATGACAGCCATTCTTGAAGTATTTTGACCTACGACCCATTTGAGAAGTTGAGCTCTTTTAAGAGCCACTCCACCACCCGCTAACAAACAGCCCAAGCCTGCTGAACTGCAGCTGCTCCAGCCTGGGTCCCAGGGAGCATACCAGAGCAGGAGTACACAAGTAGTGCCAGAGCCTGGCTGCCTGGACAAGCCTGGCATCTCTCAGTGCCTTGCAAGCTTGGCAACACAAGACAGATCACTCCTGTGCCTCCCTGGCACAAAGCTCCTAAGGGCAAGGGAGAGGGTGTCTGTCATCCAGATCTCCTCATTTTATCAATTTCTGAGGTGTAATGATTATCAAGGAAGTATTAAAAAGTCCTAAAAGCCTGCCAAAGGAAGCAGAGAGCATGGTCTTCTCTATGGAAAGATGAACTAGCTTCACACCTAGAACTCTAGCTTGGTCAGAAGTCCTGTCACAGTCCTCAAACAACACCAGAATGAAACGCAAACTATGTGGACTAATCATTGCCAGACCATTATGCAACAGCCACCAAACCCAAACAGAGGTTCTGTGATTTTCTGCTTGTGATCCTACCGATCCACAGGCCACCAAGATTAAATCTCCTTTGGGTTTCAAACCACTCTAGTTTTTGATACTTAAATTTTGTCTTTAGTTGTTTAGGTCACAGCTTTGACATTCTGTCACACAAGGAAGGAACATGAAGGCACATAGGGAGATTTGAGACAGCCAGCATGGCTTCACCAAGGGCAAGTCCTGCTGGACCAAACTAATGGCCTCCTATGACAGAGTGGCTGCATCAGTGGACAAGGGAACAGCTACTGATGTCATCTATTTGGACTTCTGAGGCCTTTGACACGGTCCCCCACAACACCCTTCATCTAAATTGGAGAGATAATGGATGGACTCTTTGGTGGATGAGGAATTGGTTGGATGGTTACATACAGAGGTTAATGGTCAATGACTTAATGTTCAAATGGACATCAATGACAAGAGGCGTCCCTCAGGGGTCCACACTGAGACCAGTTCATCAATGACAGACAGTGGGACCTAATGTACCCTCAGGAATCCTGCAAACAATACTAAGCTATGTGGTGTGGCTGATACGCCTGAGGAATGGAATGCCATCCAGGGGGACCTGGACAAGACTGAAAAGTGGGCTCAGGAGAACCTCACCCAATGAGTCCAAGTGCAAGGTCCTGAACCTGGGCTGGCAACACTGGGTATCAATACAGGTTGGGAGATGACTGACTTGGCAGCAGAATTCTTTTAATTACAGAAGAATTTGGAGATCCTGGCTGTTGGAAGGCCAGCCTTGTCCCAGCAATGTGTGCTTGCATTCCAGAATGTATCCTTGGCTGCATCAAGAGCAGCATGGCCAGCAGGCCAAGGGAGACCAGTCTGCCCTTCTACTCCTCTGAGACCCCACCTACAGTGCTGCATCCAGCTCTAGAGTCCTCAGCACGTGACAGGCACAGACCTGTTGGAAAAAGTCCAGAGGAGGGCCACAAAAATGATCAGAGGGCTGGAGCAACTCTCTTATGAAGAAAAGCTGAAAGAGTTAGCACTGTTTAGCCTGGAGAAGAGANCTGGCAACACCGGGTATCAATACAGGTTGGGAGATGACTGAATTGGCAGCAGAATTCTTTTAATTACAGAAGAATTTGGAGATCCTGGCTGTTGGAAGGCCAGCCTTGTCCCAGCAATGTGTGCTTGCATTCCAGAATGTATCCTTGGCTGCATCAAGAGCAGCATGGCCAGCAGGCCAAGGGAGACCAGTCTGCCCTTCTACTCCTCTGAGACCCCACCTACAGTGCTGCATCCAGCTCTAGAGTCCTCAGCACATGACAGGCACAGACCTGTTGGAAAAAGTCCAGAGGAGGGCCACAAAAATGATCAGAGGGCTGGAGCAACTCTCTTATGAAGAAAAGCTGAAAGAGTTAGCACTGTTTAGCCTGGAGAAGAGAAGGACCTGGAGAGACCCGTTTGCTTTTGTTTAATACTAAAGAGGAGCTTACAAGACAGAGGAGGACAAACTTCTTACAAGGGCCTGCTATGACAGGATAAGAGGTAATGGCTTTTAACTAAAAGAGAGTAGATTAAGCTGATATCAGAAAGTAATTTTTTACAATGAGGGTGGTAAAACACTGGAACAGATTGCCCAGGGATAGGAGATGCCCCATCCCTGGAAATACACACGGTTAAGCTAGATGGGGCTCTGAGCAACCTGATCTATTTGAAAATGTCCCTGCTTATTGCACAGGAATTTGGACTAGATGACATTTAAAGGTCCCTTCCAACCCAAACTATTCCAAGTCTGTGGAAAAAAAAAGTAATGCACTCCATATCAAGCAGTCAAGTGGTCCTATGTCCTATATCCACCACCACTGTAATCCACCTCTGAGTGACAGTCCCACTTCTGTCACACTACATAAGATAAACACGATTCTCAGAAGCAAGTTATGTTAGTACACAGAGCATGTTTTTAAAGTTATTTGAATGAATGCAAACAGCAATGCTTTTCAATGAAAAGTACTGGGACAGCTACATACTGTGAATGCCCTTTTCAAGCCACCAGACCAAAAAAAAAAAAAAATTCAAAGCTCTACTTTGCTAACTAGAAGTTTCTCTAAAAAAACCCATATATACTGTTTTAAGGAAATGCAAGTAGCTTCAAAAGAAGCAGATCACCCCTCTTACCTAAGACAGTGAAGTGAGGGTCCAGAAGGAAGCCACCCATTTAGTTCCACTCAGCAGAACAACTGCAGCTTCTCCTAATTCTTCACCACTCTGTAAAACATGGGTAAAGAACCATGCAGGACGGTAACGGAAAGAGTATCGGTAAAGACTGACTTCCACCCCCTTCCTCCATTCAGCAGTTTGCATAATACAGGGAAGCAGGCTCAACCTATTAAAGTAAGTAAGAAGTAGTTAATGCTTCCTTTAAGAGGTTCATTCATAAGAGTATTTGTTAGACAGAACTATGATAATATTTAATTCATAATGTAATTTTGCACCCAGCAAGTTATTTTGTCAATAAGCTCTATCCCTCCTAACCACAGGAAGGTGCAGCTATTCAAAAATAGCAATTTAAAATGCTATCTAGCCAGATGTTACATTGCCAAACCTGAATCCTGAATCTCAACATTATTTGATTTTCATATTCTTCCTATGAGGTTATTTTCCTGAAGAAATGTGTCACCAGCTGCTGTAGTTACTGAAATGTTGCTTCGTTGTAAAATGTTACCTTTAGTCTGTATTTGGTGACTTTCTGCTAACCAACCAGATATGTTACACACATTACTATTCCTATAAACCAGCTTTTTTTCAAACTTTAATTCATGGGCAACACAGCTTTATGAGGCCATCAGGCATTGCCTGCTAATACAAGAAGTTAAAGCAGTAAATGTTAAGGTCAAAGTATTTAAGGCGACAGAATTCACTTCAAACATGAGATTTGCTCACTGCTGTTGTCTCTGGGAACCAGCTATTTAGCACAGCTTACAGAATTTCTGGGAGGGGGTATTTTTTTTTTAAAGTAAACAACATATTCTAGATTTTTTTAATCACAGACCCTGATAGCAATTGTATTACTCCCCTCCTTCCAGGTACAAATCAGAATTTGATTAGTGACAGAAAACCTTTTAATACTGCTTCTCCAAAAAATTCACAACTACCTTAAATACACTGGATACTTCAGAAAAATTGTAAAACACACCTCCTTTGTTTAAAAATCAATATAAATTCATTAATTAGAGTGAAGACTTGGCCCACACTACCAGAAAGGAAGATTGATGCTGGAAATGAGATCTATGCCTATATACTTTATGAATTATATTCCTTATTCCCTCAATTGCATGTTCTATTTCTAAAAATTAGTGGCTTTCATCTTCAGGTGTATGAGTACACTGGTGTGGGGAGGGAGAAAGACATTTCCTGCGTTTAAAAGAAGATGAATTATCTCTGGACATTCACTAAGTAAACTAAAAGTAACAGAGGGAGGAGAAAAAAAATCTTTCCTGGGCAGCAAAAATTAGGATGATGCATATTTACAAAAACATAAAAACCGAATTAATTCCATGGTAAGTGCCATATCATGTACTATGGCAATTATTGTTTATAGAAAATGTTATATGTTTAAACATGTTCACAATTAAACATGTTTATAACTTAAAACTCAACTCTGGTTAAGCAGAACCTGTGAATTCTGAGAAGTAGTGAAGAATATGTCAACAAAGGACATAATCATAGTGAAACAAGCATGATTTTATACTGTGCATGCTGGGTCCTGGTGGTACACATGACATTTTATATTTTCAAAAAAGAAGTTACATGATATGCAAAAGAACCAGGTTTATTTTCTCAAGTTGATTAAAACAACTGGGGACAATTTCCAGGTGCTCTAACACAGACTCCAACAGGCTGAGGAGATCCCTAGATGTATTCAACATATACACACAGTTTTCAAATTCCATTCACAAAAGAATCATCGTTCCCATGTTTTTGAACAGCAGCAGCAATTAAAAAAAAAGACCAGAAGTCTTGTTTGTTATTTTAAAAAAAGGATCAAACCCACATAACTCTAGAATTCTGAAGAGGACTTGGACTGAGAAATCTCGGCTTTAAAACACACTGCTGTTCAAACCTGACTTTTTTTACTAAGTCACAGAACCATACCCTGAAATAAGCACGAACAAATCAAACACTCATTTTGGTATCTAGCTTGGTGCTTTTGTTTCTATATTCCTGGGAGATGCTCAGGACACTCCAATGAGGAGAAATAGCAAACACCTCTGATAAGCAAAATGAACCTCTTAATACCAGCAGGAAAGATGCTACATTAAATAGCAAACACTTAGAGTGGAATGGAAGGTATTTGTAAAAGAGAGAGATGAAGCATCTGTTACATTGTACAGAAATAATTTCAATTAAAAGTATCAGCTCTGTAAATGTAACTAGTGGACTAGGTTTTCTTTCACTATTTTTCTGCACTGAGTTGACAGAATGATACTGCACTACAAACTGCATCTGTTTTAAAAGACAAACGTGTGTGATAGTTTTCTCCACAGATCCATATCAATTTAGCAATACAGATTTCCTACTTTCAATTCAACACACTCAATTAAACTGAGTTTTGCCGTATTTTCAAATTTCTAAAAGTACCTTCAACTGTTTCCACAATGAAAGGGCACAGCTATTCAGAGCCAACATCTAAACCAAGCAATTTGTGAGAACTGTAAGCCCATTTTCCAACAGTTTTCACTCTTATCAAGTAGTACACCTCTCACTATCTGCAAGACTTCCCTCTCCCCCCATCATAAGTGTCTAACAACACAGTACAACTCAGAGCATGCTTTCTTCCTTAGCAGGTAATCTCTCTAACTGGATGCTATTTGCATGAATTAGGAACTTAATCTTATCTTTTAGACCTCTCCCTTTCAAACCAGTCAGCTAGTCAAAAAAAAAAAAAAAAAGAGAGAGAAAGAAGATGAATTGACAGTACAATCACACAGGTCTCACTTTGTTAAGAAATCAAAGCTAAAATCGGGTACAATTTTCCACTAGAAAACTTTCTGCTAGACATGCAAAAAGCATGGTAAAACCACTGAAAAGTCGGTTTCTCACAGGGCTTCAGGTCTGCAGACTCTTACTGAAGCACGTAAGTTTCCATACAGACAGAGGGACCATCCCTGAAGTGATGTGTAAGACACATGCTTAGTCCCAGAATAAGACCAACACATTACACAGAAGGAAACATAAGTATTTCCATTAACTGGAGAAAAAAGAAAAGGAATAACTACACGTCTATAAATTACAGGTTCTCGTCACTTAAAGGAGAATTGTGATATATGTTTCATTTCTTAAGCAGCAGCAACTTCTGAATGACCATAACACATCACTTCAGACATCTGATTTACAAATCAACAGTGAAGTGTAACATCCCTTAACAGAAATACTGTAGGTATCCTTAAAAACTGAAGCCCAGAAGGTCCTGCAGTCAGAAGCGACAGATCACACGCATCAACAAGGCAGCCTGCTCACAGGTTCAGACCCAACTCTTCAGACTGGACAGAAGGTAACACGAGCAAAGTGATCAGACCCACTTTGTCAAGCAGGCCTTGGCCACTAGTTAATAGACCCTCGCAGTACTTCCCAGTCCGGCAGCCGGCCGCGCCGACAGCACGGAGCCGACCCATGTCCACAGCAGCCCCAAAGAGTAGTCACCGAACCAGGAAACTGAGGCAGGGGCAGGCTGGGTTCACCCAAGGTCGCCCAGCGAGCCCGGTCTCCCGGGGGGGCGGGAGAAGCTCGGGGCCACCCGCCCGCCCGCCCTTCCCGGGCCGGCCCCGCACCCATGT
>VXBC01012962.1:522582-607170 GCA_013399945.1 Ploceus nigricollis
GGGGAGTGAGCCGTGGGTGGGGCGGTGTGAGGGAACAGTGGAGTGCGTGTCGGGTGCGGCTCTGCACACACACGTCTACAGATATAAAAGCATACACGCGAGTGCACACGCACTGACCCACGCACAGGCACACAGACACACACAGGTACCCAGCCGCGCACGCAGCCCCGGAGGCCGGTGGGCAGTCCAGGGACTGTGGCCCAGCAAGGGGCCATCGCTGCCGTGGGCAAGGAGAGTGGCTGCCACCAGCTCTGAGTCCCTCGGCAGGTCCTCACCGAGCTCCACCGGAGTCCAGCCTGTCCGCCAGGCCCCATGGCAGCCCGCCCAGGGTTTATCGGGTTTAATCTGGGCACGGAGCCGTGGCTGGCTGGCAGAAGGGAGCAGTGGAAGGGGAGCGGTCGGTGGGTGACCTTTGGAGGGGAGCCCATGCTGGAGCCATGAGTCAGCCAAAGCATGAGAGGACAGGCAGTGCCAGGCCTGGCCAGCCCTGCCGTGTCTGGCCCCTCCCAGGCAAGGGAGGAGAGGACGGGGAGACCGACAGCTGGGTGACCCATAGGTGGCAAAACATAGGGTTGGTCAGCCTTGCTGTCCCAGCCTGCCGCGCTGGGCAGAGAGCCACCACGGTGTAAATTTAGGTCATCAAATGCCTGGTGTTATTCAAACCTAGCACCCTGGGGGACACAGAGGGCAGAGCTAGCTGGTGGGGCTGGAAGGGTCAGGGACTGGGACCCAGCGATGAGGCCTGAAGGGTGGGCAACACACCCTCTGGTCCTGTGCAGCCCTGCCTGACACCTGTCTCTCCCGTCTGCCCCAGGCATAATTTTTCCATCTCCTCTTGAGTCTGTTCCTTCCCCTACCTCCACCCAGGCCTATGCATTGCAAGTACACTTCTTGTGTGATGTTAAAAGCACGAGTAAAAGTTGTGTTTTGGCAGGTGAATGTTAAAAGCAGTTTGATTAAATAATTTTAAAACTGGGCAGTCCATGCAAATTTTTACTTTTTTTGGACATTGACTTTTTAAAGCTTTAAATATGTGGAGCTACAAGCATAGAAGGGGGAAGGAGTAAGTAGAAAAAAAAAAGGAAAATAGATCAAACTCTTTTCTACATTATTCCTTAATAAAGGCAATTGAATAGACGTGCTTCTATCCTGGTAGAGATTATGCTGGTTTTTTTGTTTTGTTTTGTTTTGAAAAGCACAGACTAGAAATATGAGCAGTTCTCAAATGTTAGAATAAGCTGTTAAAACCATAAACACAAATTCTCAAAAATATGATACTAAAGCCAGGTTCTGGGCTAGGAAATAGATGTTTAAGAGGACCTGTTTTCTTGGGCACAATTTTGCAAGACCTGTTGTGTTTGTTGCAGGGTAGTAGCTGGTAAGACCAGTGCACTCAAATGGCATTATTACAAACCAGTGCAGAGAGTCCTGGTGCTTGCAGAGGACATGGTGGGGAGGTGTATCATTGAGTATTAAGACTGTAATAAATGCCAATCACTTGTTTTAAAAATTTATAAAAGTTTAATAAAAATAAAATGGTTATAAAAAGAATAATACAAGTAATAGTAATAAAGGTTAAACAATTAGAGTTAGGACAATCAAAGAAACAATAAAAGCAAAGAAGATCAGCACCGGGCTGGGACCTCTTTCCTGACAACATAAGTCAGAAAAGGGGGCACTGCTAACAAAAAGGTAACTCCTTAAATCTGTTAGATTGTTCCATATTCAAAACACTTAATGTTTATTCATACATTTTATTTAAAACAAGAAATTCATCTGGTTTCTTTCACATGTCTTCCTTTTATCTTCTTAATCTTCTGTATGCTACACCAAGTCTAAGTCAGTTTTTGAAGAAGGAAGCCTCTGTTGATAAGAAGGCCATAAATTCCTATTTCCTGGAAAGACTAATCCTTGGTGCATATTATCTGTGAGAAGAATTTCTCAACTCCCCTCTCCTTCTCTTTGAGCTAGTAAAAAAACATTTCACATGCATAGTTTCTATTTTAACTACTAAAGCTTAGTTTTAATTCAAAACTACATTTACTATATTATTAAAATGTTAATACAGCATAACTTTCCTACATAGCATAATACATATAATAAATATCTGTGTAGAGCCATACAATATGTGTTTATCACAAAGACTGAATGAAGTATTCTTACACTTCAGTGTGGTCTGAAAGCAGGGTACATTGCTGTGTTCAGATGGACATTGGTAATCATCTAAAAATAATCACTGGCATGAACACAGCCTTCTGCATCTGGAGGCTCTCTCCCACATAGTAGCAAAACCTGCCAACTTTCATGTATTAAAATTTCAGATTCAGGCCAAAGTTTATTGTGCCATGATCTTTCCTGTTACCTCAGAAGCAGTAATGTTGAAAAAACTGCATCTGGAAAATGCACTGTCTTGCTACTTCTCCCTAGCTCTGTTGCAGGGCCCACATGTCCAGTCCTTATCTCCTGCTTAACTGTAAGGATGCTATGGGGCAGCATGTCACAAGCTGAGTCCAAGTAAACTTCTGCTCTCTTCTTACCTACAGAACCGTCTCTTCTCAGCTCGGGTTGGTCAGCTATTACTTGCTTTTGGTATATCCATGCTGGCTCTTCCCAGACTGGAAGTTCTTGATCTTACTGCGTCTGGAAATAATCTCCCAGACTTTCAGGTGAAGTGGCTCAGCTGTATCCTCCTTGATCTCCATACCTCAGATCTCCTTGCCTACAACCTCTCACAGAAACTGTGATTATTGAGAGATGGCAGAAGGTGGCCTCATAGTGACATTGGCCAGCTCTGTTTGTGTCATCACTTGCTATCTGATCCCATGAGCTTACATATGTCCAGTTTACCTAAGTAGTCTCTAACTTCATGCTCCTCATCCAAGAACAGCATCTTTCTCCCTCTAGCTTTGCTCTCTGCTACTGGGAGCTCCAAGACTACACCATGCCAGCAGTGATGGCACTGATGTACTCTTTTCTGTATACCATGCCACTGGTGCTTTGTTCCATTTAGGAGCAGTGCCACAATTTCCTTAGTTTTCTTTTTGCTGCTGATGTACCTACTGTTGTTCTAATATGTCCTTCACATCTCTCACCTGTTTCAACTCCAGTTTAGCTCTGGCCTTCACAATTTTATCCCTGCATACTGAGGTGATAGTCCTAAGGACCTTCTTGGAATTTATGGCAGTTCATCAGACAGATCATGGGATCTGTCTCCATAACTCTTATCAGGACATTGGGTCATCTTCTTGTTTCCTTATAGCAGAAAAGACCAGTTCCTATCCAAGATAGGACACAATTGATTTATACAATGACGGTGTTTTTAAACCCTCGGTGTTTCCAAATAGTAGCTGACACTTGTTTGGGTTTTTTGGCCATTGGAGACCATCAATTGCATTTTTTCCCATGGATTGCAATCCTGAGATCTTGTCCCATGTTATAAATGAGCAGTTCATAACCCATCTCTGCTTTGAGGTAATATAGTTTGCATGTGCCACACGTTTTCTTCTGAAGAAACGAATGCAATTATGAGGAAGGGGCAGATGATAACGGATGGAGGAAATGTGCAGGATGGATCGAGCTGATGTGGATGCTGATGTGGTTATTTATTGCACTGGCTAGATGCAGAGGTAGGGGAAGGAGACTTTTTTGAAAAGGATGCAGGTGTGGAAAGATTCACCTTCTGTTTTGAGATGTGAGACAAATCACATTGGCAGTGAACAGGTGAAGAATGATACATTAAGGAATATAACGCAAACTCATTGCAGTATAGCAGTGTTGCATGGATGACCAAGCTGCATGACGGATTTAGTTTTGATTCTGCTGGGGACAAGTTGACATTTTGGGGAAAATACTAGATCACTTTTAGGTTTTGAAGCATGTGCTTGGGGCTCCTTTTTTTTCTTTGAGATAGTGTGACTAGCAGTAGACTAATTGTGGCCATTGATGCACCTAAGTTGCTTGTGTTACAATGGGGATGATTGCACCTTCCCGCCTCATTTAAGTGTGTTACATATTCTAAGTGATGAGATATTAGGGTACAGAAATGCTTTTGCTGCCATGAGTGCTTTCAGCTACTTTACATTGGTATAGCCTGTAGTGCTCACAATAGCCAGCTGCTGGAAAGCAACTGGATCTGCCCAGCTGAGCAGGCTCTGAATTTGTAGAAATGTAACTGGAACTCCCAGTGGAAAGGCCACCATTCCCTCCCTGCTTCCTTGCTAATCCCTGCAACTCTAGGGACTGGGTATGGACTGCAGCTGAAGAGAACAAATGGTTTGACTGCCTTTTGCAGTGATCCCTTCACAGAGCAGGCTCTGGTGACATGCTTCAGTTACATTATTGAAGTAATGCTTGGTAAAAAAGTAAAAATCAACTATTATGGCTAATAACTTGGTGATGAAGTGGAAGTCCTGCAGAAAATCTAGTTTTAACATCTGAATATTTGGAAACAAACAGGTTTTTTTTACTGCTGAAGGGAACAAATATAACTTGTCTCATAGACAAGTTGTATGGAATAGGCAGTGGTTCCCAGCAGAAGGAAAAAGGCTTTAAAAATAGAATCCCAAGCCTCATCCACAATTTACTTATGATGCTGGAGAAATGCCATCGTGAACCAAGTCTGCTGCGTATTAATTTCAGTAATGTTGATATCTCACTTCAGAACTTTGTAGCAAATAGTTTCCTATCTTTGTAAACACACACAGAGTGTGTTCTGTTCTCATTTAATTTGAAAACCCCAATATAAATGGTTTGATAATACTTTTTTTGGCATTCATTTCAAATAGTTATGTGAGTGAGAATTAGATAGTGAAGCTGTGTAAGTGTAATCCCTTAGGAGATAGGGGGGCACTGAAGTGTACAGAGACTTTGTGAGTCAAGCCAAATGCTTCAGCATCCCTTTGCAGATAAAACGATAAGGGATGGGAAAAGGTCATCAGTGATGGAATGAAATACTGAAGTTTTGAGTTAGGACTTAGTATGGGCAACTGGAAGATTCAAGAAATCCCCTTTATGCAGGCATTTCTGAAGGGCTATGCATACTTCTGAGTCCTGAAAAGCATACTTGTTCTCCCTTTTCTCCACATAAATAGATTATTTGGTTAAGCTGTGATGTGAAGGTTCATGACATCTTGAAGTGGCTCCTGTTTCTGAAGACTTATCTCAATTGAGTGAGATTGTTTCAGTTCGTCCCTGTGAGCTGAGGGAGGTTTCACAATTCATTTGCTGAAATAAGCTTGTCAGGAAGAGTCTTTCCCTGAATGCTTTGCCCAGCCCAGTGGCCTCTGGAAGGAAATAGGGTGAAAGGAGAAGCAGCTCACATGCCCCTCTTTTTCTCCAAGTCCAATGTACCATCTTTCTGCAAGCCTTGCACTTAGGTCTTCCAGTCTTCTTGTAGACAGAGCAGAATACAGGCATTTCAGTTCTTTCTCAGGGGGTGAGAGGTTTGTGGTTTGCTGCAGGTTTTCATCAAATTTCCGTTGGTCACCTGTGCACATGAACTGGAAACACTCCTTTTTTGGCCATTCTGTGGTTTTTGGTGGGTTTTTTTTGCCTTTTTACTTGTTGCTGTGCTGTATTACATATTTTTCTACATTCACAGTTTGGCCCTGGTTCCTGACATACCTGTTTTCAGAAAGAAATCTTGAGCAGTTGTAGCTGTGAAAGATGCTTAGGAGCAATGCTTTTGTTTACTCAGAGATTTTGTGGGGACACCTTGGTATGTTTTGCAGCACTCAACACAGCTGAAGCTGCCTTACATTACATAGCTATGCAGGTTTGGGCTAGCCATTGTTTTGGTTGTAGAAGAGGAGCCTGACTGACAGCTGCTTTTCTGACCACATGCCTAAATTTTTTTTTCGAAGATATATATAGAAGTCTGATTTGCTGAGCAGAGCAAAATGGCTTTGTGCAATTAATGTGATGTGCTTAATAATGCTTGGAAGGATGCAGGCAACTGCATTTATAAACATGCCATGGCTGAAAAAAAAAAAAAAAAGAAAAATCTGACAAGCAATCCCACTGCAAGCATGTATTTTTCTAAAAAAGGGACCATGTAGTGCCTAGTTGTGATGTTGCTTTTGAGACAAAGCACTCTCTTTTTGCAAGAGAACTTGTGTCATGCCAGAAACTCACTTTATCCTTGGGTTATCCTACAGAGACAAATTCAATTTATGACTTTTTTTTTTCTTCTTTGGAATTTTAATGTCATTATTACTTTCCTGTTTAAACAGCTCATTTCTTGAATACAGAGTGTGGTTTGGTTATTAGCACTGCAGCGGCACCTTGGTGAAATCAGGTTCAACCAGCTCTCCATATTTTTTCCAGTCTATAAATGATTTTTAAAAGGTCATCATGACATAATTGAAAAGCTGAAGGCTCAGGTAATTAGCATCAATATTCAGCTTTCTCCACCCAGTATTTTATAAGCTGCTTTACTATTGCTGTTGTCTGGGGAGGTTTTAATTTGAAAAGAGAATTCACAAGGGATGTCTGCATGAAGATGAAACCTTATTTAGTTTGAGAAGAAATAGCATCAGCCACAGCTCCAACATCTCTTGTCTTAGGTGCAAGAGGATGTTAAAAGACAAGCCTATCTCCCCTCCTTTCTTCAGCAGCAGTACTCATTTTACTGTAGATGTTGCCACTGCAGATGACACCAGCTACAGCCACACACCAAGTTCAACCTCTTGTGGCTATAAGGACCTACCCTGCAGTATGACCTTATTCTAAAGGTAGAATGTACAACTCACAGCATTTCTTCATCAGTGTATAAACATCAGATGCTTGGTTGGCTGCCCCTTTCAGGAAAACAAGAGGGATGGGGAAGAAGATGGAGAGCTGAAGCTGCTTCATGTGCCTTGTCACGGTGAATTGCCTGGGTTTAATATCAGGTGGAAGTTTAATTCCTGTATTTTATGTCATGCTCCCTGTCTTACTTCCAAGGAACATCAGAGGAGGAGGAAGAAGAACAAGGATCTGGGAGGCATTGATCACTGAAGAGTGTAGCTGGGGAGAAGAGGATGAAAATGTTAATTTATTATCAAAGAGGTTATGAACTGTGTTTGAACCCAGAGGTTAAAAGTAGTATAGTTTGTGTCCTGAGACAACCACTATCCCCAGTGCTGAGCTCTCCACAGAAGCATAGGATTGAGAGACACCATACAGATAAAGTTTTATGCTTGGGGTCCCACTAGAGTGTGTTGGAGGCTGAATCTGACCCATGTGAACTTTGCACATGACCCTGTCACACCTCTTCCAGAACTGGAACTTAGTCTAGACTGGTAATACCCATATTGCAGAAGAGATCACTCAGGCTATTTTGTACCCAGCAAAAGCATTCAATAAGCGTTTGATTTGGCAGAGCATTGAACATCTATCCCATTCATATTGATCCAACAGCTGTCCAAACATAGATCTATGGTAAGGGGTCTTGTTTGCATTTATTCTTTTGCTTTCAGTTTTGCTTTCTTAATTTTGAATTTTGTAAGATTAGAAAATAAAACTTTCTCTCTGGCATGCTAAAGAAATACAACTATTTTCACTGAGAAGGTAAAATCCTATGTGACAGAGGAAAGTTGGCTTGAAATATGAGTGAGTTTTTTCCCTGAATAAGCACTGAAATGTTTCGCCCTCGGGATGGACATAGGACTTTGGAGTTTTACCAAGGTGCTTCAGAGATCCCTTCTCCCACTGCTTATCTCTTTCAAATATGATGACTGGAGCTGTCTGGATGCGGAACTCATTTGAACTAAAAATAAATATCTTTTAAAACAGGATCCTCATTCTCTGGTCTCTCAGAAAGTCTGCTAAGGTATGATACAGTTTTTGGTGCTGATTTTCTAGGCTGGTTTTTAATCTGTGTAAACTGTGAAATGCTGATTTGATTTTATTTACATGGAAAAGACCAAGCTTGTGAGTAAATTATTGTGTTGCTAAAGATCTGATAAGCTTTTTAGTACTAGTTCTTTCCTAACCTTCAGTAGTCATTTATTGCAGGTACTTAAAAATAAAACCAGCTACCTCACTTTGTTTGGAGACATTGAAGAAGAAATATAGAGCTCTTTATGCACAAGGGAATCAGATTCAAACAGATACAATGAATGTTAATTGTGACTTCTTGTCATGTTTTCCTTTGTAAGCCTAAAAGTTCCTTGACAGCCTTGCAATTGTGGAAAGAAATATTTTTAAAAGCCACAGAGCAGATGTGATTCTGTGCCCTGAAAGACTGAGCTGACACCACTTGTGCAGAAGGGAGCAATGGGGGAATGCTTCTATGATTCTTCACAAATAACATCTGATTTAAGAAGTATCCCTTACCATTCCAGAGAGGATATTGAAAATTAATACAATCTCATGTTTCTAAATTGATCAAAATTCATGTCATTGCAGACTTAAAGGCATAGTAAAGCTGGATGAGCACTCACAAGGCAAGGTAGGGTAAAACCCTTAAACAATGTAGGTTCTGTAACAGTGGACATCACAGCATGGTCTGCTGGGTTGCAGTTCCTTTCATTTGCTGTATGAACAAGACTGGATGTTTTCTGTTATTTAGGGTTTTTTACCTGTACTGACCATAAAGGAGGTGAAAATGAAAAGTTAATTTTCAACTGGTGTGCTGTTGAACCCAAAGTATTTAGAATTGCATCTTTGAAACTCAATCACAAACTCCTGTGGTGGAATGGAAAATTTTCCTTCAAAGCACAGATTACTCTCTCTAGCTTGGAGTGAACAGCAGAAAATTGCTGAAGAATCTGTCCCTTGGAATGAATGGAAATGTGGCAAGATGCATTGTGTAGGATGGGAAGGTTATCTTTTATTAAAATACCCACACTGAACTGATGTTCCTAAGACTTGCGTGTTACATTCCAGAGGGAATATCCTTCAGCTTCCAATTTTGGTTAATTCCATGCTTACAAATACTGTTATGCTCTTCACTCTTAAACTTAATTAATGAGCCCCTAAATGTAGTAGGAATCACCTCACTACTTTTTTTTTTTTTTTCTCCTTATCCATAGAAATACTCCTACTGAACTCAAAAGCGAGATTTGCACAAGAAAATCTTTTCCCTGAGAGTGGATACTGTGGCTTGATTTCCCTGTCAAAGCTGCAGATTTTTCAAAAGCTTGTTTGTAGGGTCCTCAGCTAAGAGTTATATAGCACAGTAAGTGCTTGCAATAATTTATGAACTGGAATTAAATTTGTAGCGTTATTTCTAATACTATAATGCTTGTAATGCTGGAAATAGTATTTTCATGCAGCATGTCATAATTAAGATATAACTATCTTAGCTATCATGTCTAAGTAATCTTTCTTTTTTTTCCCTTTTTTGTTGTCTTTCAGAAAAATTATGGCAAATCTGTGAACTAAAAATAGATGAAAATAATATCAAAATTAGTGTCAAAACACTCAGGGTTATATATGAGCTCTGAACTAAGCGAAGTTCTGATCCACAGTTTTATTGTGATCAAATGTGATACATTATAATACTATAAAATACATGGGATACATCAAATATGGGATACATAAGGAGCAATGGCTTTCTTCTTCATGTTGAACTTTCCTTAGGTACTGGTTTTGTCTGGGGTAGAGTTAATTTTCTTCACAGTGGCTGATATGGGGCTATGTTTTCAATTTGTGCTAAACACAGAGTTGTTAATATAGAGATGCTTTTGTTATTGGTGAGCAGAGCTTACACAGAGCCAAGGTCTTTTCTGCTTTTCCTACTGCCAGGATGGTGTGAAGACTGGGAATCCATGGGAAATTTAGGAAAGACATAGTTGTGACAGATGACCCATACTGACCAAAGGCATATTCCACATCATACAACATCCTTCCCTGTATGTGAAGTGGAGGGAAGAAGGAGGAACAGAAAGACATTTGGATTGATGGCATATATCTTCCCAAGTCACCATTGTGCATGATGGACCCCTGCTGTCCTGGAGATGGCTGAACACCTGCCTGCCTGTGGGAAGCAGTGAACTAATTTCTCCTTTTGTTTTGCTTCCATGCATGGCTTTTGCTTTCCTTATTAAACTGTCTTTATCTCAGCCTGTGAGGTTTCTGGCTTTTACACTTCTGATTCTCTCCCCAGTCCTGCTGGTGGGGGAGTGAGCGAGTAGCTGTGTAGGGTTTGGCTGCTGGCTGGGGTTAAACCATGACACCTTAGAAGAAGAAAAGACCTGTCATGCTGTCCTACAGAGGACATCATGAGATGTCATCAGAGACACAGAGGGCATGTGTGCCTTGTCTTCCTTGCACAGACACACGTTTATGGTGAGTGAGAACTGGAGAGGCCACCTTCCAGACTGACACCCATTAACAATTCCTTTGTGCTCATATTTCAGTTTCCACTCCCTTAAATTATAAATAAATAAATATAAATCTAGCATAAGTGAAGACCACTTTTCATGGTGTTTATGCTACAGACTACATGTAAGTCATGTGAATGATGAAGTATTTGAACTGCAAGTTCTTTTACATTACATTTACATTAAACAAAGTCTTTCCTGCCCTACTTGAGCAAATAACTCTGTTGTGAACAGAGATCATGACTTGTCTCATTTTCAAATGTCTTTTGCTGGCAGTGGTTGGTCTAGAAAGTATTTTGTTTTCCCTAGCTTTTCTCTTTGTATTTATGTATCTGGCGGGGGGACACTGATGCAGGAAAAAAGAAGGAAAATGTATGATAGAGGCTAACATTTGAAAAGGTTGCTTTGGAGTATTAGAACATACCTGTATTGGAATATCATACATCTATGGGAAAGAAAGTTTTTATTTTTATCCTGATGCTTATTTTTAATTTTTTTTAAACAAAGGGTATGAACGAATCCATATACTGTTAAAGTGAAATGGGGGTAACTGGAATAAATTGCTAATTGTTTAAATAGAGAGATATTGTCAATCTAAATGAGTATTTATAAGGAATGATCTGACTGATAAGACCCTTATATCATGTAGATTCTACATCAGTGGTTATCACTGTCTAGTCTGCTGTTTTAGAATTTCTTTTTTTTTTCACCATTTGAGGATGACTTGGTGTTTGAAAAGATGTGTGATATTGTTAGCTTTGTGGCTGTGAAAATGTTTTCAGTCAAGGCAGCATAGATAAAAGGGCAGCAGGGAAAGCATCAGGGAGGGATGTCTTTGCTCAGTGGGTGCTGACAGAAGTTGATTATTGAAAGAGAGTTGTTCCCTGGACATTTGTGCCAGGTTCTGGTAGCTGAAATAGTGGTGATTGCTGTAGGGCTGTCTATAAAGAACTAAATTTTATCTGCAGATAAAGCAATTATAAAGGTACTGTATGTACTGCTATCACAATACTATTTTTTACCCATTTGGGAAAATAATGTGAGGGGCTTTGGACAGCCTCTGTTGATCTGTAAGCATCAGGGTCCTCAAGCTGATGAATTACTAGGTTGAAAATGCCTTGTACTGGATTTGGATCAGAGAACTGGATTTGGAAGCCAGTGGAGTTTATGCAGCATTGGAGTTGTGTGGCCCCAGGGGACAAACCTGGGTGTGCAGCTGCCTGAGATCTGAGTTAAGCACAGAGTAACAGCACCTGGGGAATTGTAGCAAAGTCCACACCTCCAAGAGGGGCTTACAATACCTCAGCCAGCTGGACAGGAAGAAACATCCCCTACTGCTGCTAGCAATTGTACCGCAGCAATGTGGGATCCAAGCAGGAGATTTTACATTTGGGGTTCAGATTCCTGAGGGAGTGCAAAATGGCCCCCTCACATTTTCTGTACTGGGTAACAGATGAGTCATTCTCTCTGCAGAGTTATGCACTGACTAGGGATGGAATTTTTCAGTACTGACCTAATAACTTTCTCCTTGGTGTTATGCAGAACAGAAGTGGGCCAAAGCTAACCTTTTAGTGCAGCTATTTAAGTAAATGGTGCAAGTAACACCTCATGTGTGAAACTTGCAGGAAGTCCCAGGGTGTCTAGGTGAATGTCTGAGACACACTGAGGGGGTGTCACAGAAAAGGAGTTTCCTTCTCAGCTCTTCTGGCTTTTGTTCTCAAAGATTTATAACAGGTTTTGTCAGGATAAACCAAGTGGCTTTTCCTGACTGCATCCTGTAGGTCTGTGGTGCCCAAACTGAATGGCCTTTAACATTAGTCTTTAAATCTTTTAATGTAGTGATTAAACTTGACAGGGATTAAGTCCCTGCCCAATAGAAGCTCACCTGGGTGCGTTGTTGGTTAGATGCAAAGCACGAAGCCAAATGCTCTTAAGCACGCAAGCATAAGACGGTTTGGAAACGTAGCAAGACCCATCATGTCTTGTGATTAGGAAGCATTTCTTCTTTTTTGAAGATAAAGTGGAACAAAAAGGTGGCAAAAAGAAAGCCTTTCAGAGCAAAAGAAATAGATTGTCAACAAAGGTTGAAACAAAAATTGAAAGGTTTTATCCCAAGCGTTTTTAAAATATATGTATATAGTACGGTTTAGATATATTTATGAGGTACCTACTCTAATGGAAAAAGAACTTAAAATTTCATAATTTCCTCAAGTGTCCAGGCAAGAGACTAAATTACTCATATAAAGCAAATCAAATAGAGTTTGACACACAAACCATTAGCTAATAAAAACATTATTCTGGTTGCCAAGTCACTTAAAAAACTCTCAGGAAATGTCAGAAAGGAAGTATATGTGTGAGCCATAGAGCCTTTAATTATGTCAATGCATGTTATATTTATTCTTGCAGGCTTTTTGCCTCAGTATTTTTTCTTTTCTCCCCATTGTTTTATGTGGATTTTGTGGTTAACACACAGTTCATGCATGAATTAAACCTTTTTCTGGAGACAAAGTCCTTTGTTTCCTTATTGGCCTTTTCCTATGATACTGATTACTATAGCAAATGAGTGCTTCCCATGGCTTTATTTTCATAGCATCTCAAAATGTTGAGGGGGTAGCATTACTGTTACTGTTAATCTGTACTTTACAGATTAACAACAGAAAGTTTAACGTAAAAAAAATGAAGTAAGTTTATTCATTTATAGACGGAAAGTGCCATTTCAAGAAAATTAAGTTGTCCATTGATGAGTTTTGTTTTTAGCTAGAAACCACTCTGGGAAGTGTGATTGTATCACTCTGGAAGTGGGATGATCTTTTTTTTCCTCCAGAAGAATAAAGTCAAAATATTTTCCTTCCATGTGCTTGAATTTCACAGGAACACATTTGTGTTGCACTGCTTCCAAATATTTCATTTGAAATCTCTTCTCCTAAAACGAAGTGAACTCGGACAATGCAGCAGAGTCCTTGGCAGATTATGTCTCCTAATGCAGAGTCTCTGTACAGGGGTTACGTGATGCTATGTGTTGCAGCAGATGGAAACATGATTGTAGCCTGGGTTTCTAAAAAGCAAAGAAAACATGTGGATTGATCATACTATTGATTTGTGGGGACATGCTAACAGCCAGGACAAAAATGTCAATTTCCCTGCAGAATAATTTCCCTGTGGTAGGTATGCAATGAGAAAGGTTGCCAGCTGCCCTTTGTGGGTTGCCTGGGGGCTTTTGGGAGAGCTGGGATGCTTTGTCAGAAACTTTCATAGGCATTTCTGGACAGAAAATTAAAAAAACGAGACCTTTAATGCCTCTCAGCTCCCAAAGCTTTTTCTTTAATCTTTCTACTTTTTTGTTGCATGCTGCTTTGCACCTCTTGCTCTCTTCTGATGCCACATGCTCGCCTTTCTCTGCATCCCTGGTTCTCCCCAGCCTTCTGTGCTTCTTGTACCATGTTTTATTTATGCATCACTCTTCCTACTGCCTTGCTGAACACCAGCCCCTGCTTTGCCCTTTCACGCTTTCACTACTCAGCCAGTCCCAGTTTTCCAGTTCCACTCCTCCGAATGTTGTTTTCCTCATTGTCTTGACAGCGTCGAAGCCCATGTTCCCCATTTTGTCCTCCTGATCATCTTTGCTTTTTCCTGGTCCAGCTACTGGTCCTCATCTGCCCCCTGCCTCCCCCCAACCCTGCAGACTGATGATCCCCATCCACTCCAGGTCTGAATTCAGGTGTCTTTTACATGGTGCTTGGATGGAATATTGCTATTCACTTTCAGCCACTGCTCAGACTGAAGTGTCTGAGAGTCATGGAAGGTGCAAGGGAGCAGATTGAGCATGTGACAACACTATCAGTGACTTTGAGGAGACCTTTCTGAGGCCAGAGGGGCTGTGGACATTGGAAAGGCTGCTCATGGACAAGCAAGATGTATAAAACAGGATCCTTTGGCAGGTCTGGGGAGGATGTGGGGGACAGAGGGTAGAGGGGATGGTGAGTAGATGGGGCATGGATGGCAGGAGACGGCCTGAGGTGGAGACTGCCCCATTCCTCCAAGGTGGCCTTTTGGACAGCCTTGTTATTGCCAGCTCCTCTCTGGGGTTTGTTTTTCCCGTGCCCTCCAAGGCAGCAAGAGTTAACATAAAGGGAGGCTGAAGCCCTTGGCAGGCCTGCCTGATCTGTCCCTGCCTCTTTCACTCTGTCCAAGAAGCATCCTCCACACACAATGCCTCCTCTTGCAGGCAGGAGGGCAGCGTGAGGCGGGTGCTCTTTTGACCCTGCTCTTTTTTTTGATGCACAGTGGCATGATCCAGCTAGGATTTTGTGAGGAAGAGCAAAGGATTTTGTGAGGAAGAGCAAAACTCTGACCCTTCACAAAATCCCAGTGCATGAACTACTCTAGAGGGAAGCTGCCCCCACAATGGGGAGAGGTTTTTCAACAGAGGAGATTATTTGCAGCAAGGTGTGCAGGGGTGGTCACAGCAGTCTTCCAGTTTAGCTGCTGCCTAACCCCAATTTTGAGATTGTTCAAGGAGGGCTGGAGAAATGGGGAAATCGTGCATAAACTGAGGACAAAGAATACAGAAACTGAAAAATGACACAAGGCAAGACATCATCCACATGGCAAAGAATCCACAGAATCCACAGAATCCACAATGGTCTGTATTTACTGCTGGACTTATCTGTACCTTACTTCTGAAAACTGTTCATCTGTATGAGTAGCACAGCTGAGTTAAGTTTAAGGAAACAAAAACTTTGCCCAAAGGTATTCTCCGTCCCAGCAAATGAACTGAAAATATAAAACATAAGGGACAATCTGATTTTTAACAATGCTTTAAAAAAAAAAAGGGAAAACACTTTCACTGTGTATTTTAGAATTTCAAGGACAGCAAAAAATCACTGGCATGATTAAGCTGTATCTGGAGAGCTGATGCAATCCTTATCAGTAGGGAGTTATTTAACACATCTGGGCAGAGTTCCTGCAGGTGGTGTCTGTCGGGCATCTTTGCACTGTGATAGGCGATATGTGGATGTTTTAGGGTCCCTGCTCTAGGTTCCTCTGTTAGAGCCTGTCAGTTCTGCTTGCTGACAGACTTTGGAGCTGGGCTGGCCTATCAATCACACACATTTGATTCAATGTGCCTTAGACCCCCAGAAAGTACAGATAGAAAGGATAGAGGCCTTTCTGATAGCTTAAATTGGGGTATTTTGCTATCATTTTTATTTCTTTTGAGCTGAAAGGCTCACGAAAGAGGATTTAGGTACCCTTGCATTGAGTTTCACAGGCAAAATAATCATGAGCATTGACAAAAAAAGTGCCTGTATTATACCCTTTGTGGAGAGAAGCAGGAGGTGAAGACAGCAGGTGCCTTGAACATTGTCACAGTGATGGTCACTGTGGTAAGCAGAGGTCCCAGGAAGCCTGTTTCAGCTAAAATAAACCACTGCAGCTTCCCTCTCACACCTGACCAGAGATTTACGCATTTTGCACTCAGTTCAGGATCCTCCCAAAGCTCTTGCAGCCTCTTCTGAACTCCTGCACACACATAATCCCCAGCTCCTGCTAAGTGTCCAGGCAGCCCAAAAATAATTTATGTCTGTATGCTTTCAAATATCATTGTTGCTAAGGGGAAATCCCTGCTGTTTCCTCCTCATCTGTCCCTTTGCTTCTCTCCCCCTTGCCAGTGAGGATTAGGCTTGACTGCAGCTGACTTTGCTGTCTCATTTCCTGCGATGGGGTGCCAAGCGTTCCACAGTGATACAGCAGTTTTTCCTCTGTTCCCTCCATCTCCCCTGGCTGCCCCACTCATTCAAAGCCATAGGGCTGATGATTTTGCCTGGTTCAGGGATGTGATAAAGCTCTGAACTTTTGCTGTGGGCTGGCTTGCTACAGTGGGTCTGAAGAGTGCAGCAAGGTGAAGGAGCAAGTGAGGGGCCACAGGATTTTCATGATTTTCACTTTACCAGGAACGAAACAATTCAGAGTTTACTAATATTTTGCATTGGTAAAACAACACAACCTCTTTTTATGTTTTTTTTGTGGGAGGAAGGAAACCATTATGAAAAAGTTGTAAGTTGTATATCCATGCATCCACGTGTGCACACATGCTTGTTTGGATTCAGAATTGGAATTGATAGCAACTAACACTAAAAAATGCAGAAACATTTTTCTTATTTCTCTCAGACTTTTTCATGAGTCTAAAGCATTGTCACAGGACTTGACTGGTTGCTCATTTTCAAAAGTTCAATGAATCTCACTGTGATCTCACTGAAATTTTTATGAGTTTTAATAAGTACAAGTTATTAAGATGGTGAATAAAACCTAAAAGACCTAGTTTTTCTCTTGATTTTGAAATATGCTGATTTATTATTATTGTTGTCATTCTTGCTGCCAGTCTGAGATGTAGAGGCTAAATTTCAATATCTTAGAAGACACTCCTGGAAAACAAATGAGAAAGAATTCTGCATTAGCGTGGATGGCTCACATTCTGCTCTACTTGGTACATTATAATTTTCTCTGTTCTTATTTTCCTTCTGATTGTCAAAAGTAGTTTTTAATTTCTCCAAATCACTCTGTAAATTTACCTTCTGGCTTAGCTAGCCTATTTTTCTATTTTAGAAAAGTCAAACTGAGTTGGCTTGGCAAAGTAAATTACTTTCCTTCAGATGAGAGGGGTTTCACTCAAGTGTTGGTTCACAGGATGCACAGTTCCCTAACTGCCAAGCTGGATTTACTGACACACATGCAAAGTTGTCCAGCTGAAGTTGTTGCTACTTGTAAAGGCTTGAGTAGGAAGGAAAGTTGTTCCCTTCCCCCCCCGCCCCCACTCCCTGCCCTGTGTGACCTGTACATCCAAGGCCAGGTCCAAGTCTTTGGGTGCAGTGCCTGCAGGGCAAGCCTAAGGATGAGCAGCAGCAGAAGGGATCTTTGCTTTTTGTTTCAGGTTTCATACACATGCTCATTCTCTGCCACAATCACTTTGGTCTTCACTGGGTTAAGTTTTTAACTCAAGCTGCCCATCTCAACTGGACTTCAGTAAACCCAGGAAAGCACATTATCAGTTTACAGGGAGAGGGATGCAGAACCAGGCGATATGAAAGCACCTGATGACAGTTACTGAACTGAAGATATCAGACTTACTAAGTTTTTTGGTTTTCTACTTATGCTTTACCCCGCTGTTGTCTTCAGAGGAGTTTGAACTGTAGATGATTGTGTAGACAAGGTTGTCTTTTCTGTCTCATTGATGTTCATCATCTGTTCAAAAAGTTTTATACATTCTAAGCTGCTTAAAGTCTTTTGGCTTTACCTTCCCCCCCCACTGAAATCCTTGTACCTATCTCTGACTTGAGAAGTTTTATGCAGACTGAGAACCTGATTGTGAAAGGTCTGTGAGTAAGTATTTCTACTGGTTAATATTCTGACATGATGCTGGAGAGCAGAATATGTCTGTCTGTATTAAAATGCTAACCATTCTAAGCACTGGTTCAAAGCTTATATTGATTATGGCAAAACCTCATCATCTTTCTGATCATTATCTGTGTAGTGGAGCAGTCCCTCTATACAAAAACTAAAAATCAAAGAGCAGATCAGATTGATGGTGTTCTCAGTCATATTTCTTTCTGTCAGTGTGTGTCGAGGGACTGAAGGAAAGAGGTACCTGAATTTTCCCAGGCTGTTCTTGGCTGGTTTTCCCTGCTGCTCTGCCTGGCTCTTCCCTCTGACTGAGAGTGGAGGATGAACTCTCCTGCAGAAGTGGGGAAAATCTCAGAGCAAGTGCATGACCCACAAAAAAAGCAGCTTGTCCTTTATGGAAAAAAGAGCTTCTAGCAAGTAATGTTCTATTCCCTTCTTTAAGGGAAAGGAATACTACTTGCAAATAACTGATTTTATATGTCATGGAATTTCAAGTCACTATGCAAAAAGAAATGCATATAATATGTGGATTGAGGTGTCAAGAGAATCTTTTCATCTGGAATTTTAGAAAATGCTACCCATTGGTTGTGTAAAAGCTTATGTTGTGTTCACCTCTTCAAGCAGGGTGTCTGCATAATTCAGCATGCTACCTGGGGAGGATGCTGCATTAGAAGATCATGTGAGAGAAGTGAAGTTAAAATAGCACAACAATAAAAACCATGGAGCAGAACTGATGCTTGAAACAGCCATTGACATACACAAAGTAGTAGCAGTTGCACTTCAGAACCTCTTCTGCTTGTGAAGAGACAGAAGATCTCTGAAAACGTGCTGAAACAAGGAAGAGGGTGGCACATTTCTGAAATACTGAGTATTGTGTATGTGTGTTACGCCATCTCTTTCTTTTCACAAACCTTTGTTTGTAGGCTAGGTGTTTGGCCCACCCTGAGCTCCTGAACAGGCAGCAGAGAGAGAGGGACTCCTGACTGGAATCTCTGAAAGTTGTGAAACATCCCTGTTTGTTCATGTAATCCCTGAGAGCAGCACAGTGGGCCTTACTAAAAATTTTAACACAAAGCTGAAAAAAGTGGAATATAGCAGCTATGCCAAAATTGGTCCTATTTTTCTATTTCATATCTTCAAAAAAAACCCCAAAAAACCATTTAGTTTTAGCTAAGTCACTAAGAAAAAAAAAAAGAAATTAATGTATCTGTCCTTACAGTATGTTTCAACAACAGCAAAACCACAGGAAAGCTGTCAATTAATTGAGTGTAAGTCAGTATGTGTGAATGCCAAGGGTGAAAGTGAGACCAGTTAGCAAAACACAGGGTATCTTTGTTCCTCTCTGGAGAAAAGACACCATCTCCAGTCTTCCCTTGACACAGCAGCTTGTGTCAGTTTATTAAGCTCTCCTTGTCCTAGGGTGACTTTATGATGCTTGTATCCCAAATTGTGTGTTCTGTTTATGCTGGATGTTAAGTTCTGCACCTTTAGGACTGGTTCTGAGAGCGAAGGAGGGGAGAAGTGCGCAGTTTGTTTGCAGAAGCTGCACTTGGCTCCCCTGCATGCCTTCTCACTGACTGTGGTGTCTGCAGCACAGACAGCGGGACAGAGCTCTCCTTTGCTCTTAGTTAGGTTTTTTTTTTAGTTAGCTGAGACCAGAAGTTTTTTGGAACTGTTCAACTATTGTTCTGGGAACACCAGGACTATGGTCTGGGGGCCCCACAAGCTGCACTGCGGCCGGGACACCGGGCCCAAACCCCAGAAAGAAAGACCCGAGCCCCAGAAAAACTGGGTGAGCTGGGCTTCATCCCACAAAAAAGACTCTCTGTCTGAATTTACCATCTCTTCAGAACAACGAAAAGTTCCATTATTTAATATTATTCTTTTTTTTTTCCTGTTTGTGAGTACTTTGCTTGTTAAATAAACAGCTTTTTCCACTTCTCTCGAAAAAAGTTTATATCTCCCAAACCAATGAGGAAAAGGGCTGCTTAAATTTGCTTTCTAGAGGGACCCCATTTGGAAGTTTCCTCCCAAATTTGCCTTAAAACAAGACACTCCTGAAGACCATTTTGCCCAGAGCTTGTCTCTGTTTTCCCCTGCTGGTTTCCAAGTGTGAGCATTATTCTCTCAAAGTCTGGATGTTTGGGAACTGAGCTGAACTGTGGATCTGGTTTTAATTTTTGCACTCCTGCAAACTCTGTCTCTTTTTGTCTTCCTGTGGCCACATTTAGTGTCGTACAGATTTTTCCTGTTTGCTGGTACAGTAGAACAGGACCTGTTGCTCCATAACCAGCCACTTCTGCATCTACTCCAGCATCCTGTCTGGGACAGTGGAAAGTGCCAGGTTTGGCAGTGAAAGGTCTGAGAAATTCTAGAACTTGATAGTTAAACAGAATTTCCTTGGAGGGGAAAAGGTTTGTTCTTGCCCAACCCCCAAAGATCACTTTATGTCCTGCAGCCTACACTGGAAGATAGCCTCCATTAAAATAAAATTACATCTTTACTTTTAGCACTTGACATATTTTCTTTTTTTTCCCATGAAAATTTCCATTCCTTTTTAATTCACAAAAATTAACTCCTGGTCTCAGTTGTCTCTGGTGGAAATGAATAGCATCAGATAGTTGCTGTGGGAAAAGATTGTTCTTCATCCTTTGTCTTTCATTTTCAGCAGATGCCCTTCTGCTCCTTTATGATGGGAAATGATGAGCAGAGCCCACTTTCTTTGGTGCCATTCATTAATTTTGAACACCTTTATCTTTTTCCTTCTCTGAAGTGAACAGGTTTGATTTTATTATTCATCTAGGAGCTTTCCATGCCTCTAATTGTTTTCATTGTCATTTCCAAACTCATTTCATGTCTTTTTTGTCCTTCTCAAGATGTCCAGAACTGATCATGATGGGCTCAGTTTGGTTAATAAAAAGTATTTTCAGTGTTGCTTCTCTGTTCCATTCTTTTCCCTTCCTAACTGTTCCTCTTTGTAGCACTACGAGACATCTCTGACAAAATGCCAGTGAAACCCAAGTGTTTTTCTTACTCTTCACAGTTAAATTTAGAAGCCAGAAGATGTAGTTTATATTCTTCCTCTCAAAAAGCACCATCTTCTGTTTGAAAATGCTGCATTCATCTGTGATGGCATCTTGCTTTACTGGTATCTCACCCAGGTTCCTCTCTTGATTTACTTAAATTTCTTTGCCTTCTACCATCTTCACTCTCCCATTTCTTTGCTCATTTTCAAACTTCCTCAGCAAAAAATCTTTTGCACTTGGCTGTCCAAGACTGTTTTGTATCCACATTTTATTCCTCTTCATTCCCAGAGCCCAAGTTTATAACAAGATAACTTGAGTAATCTTCTACATATAGTATTGTACATATTTAAAATACTTTTAATGCAGGTCAGATCAAGGCATTACCATGGTTTATTAGCAGGTCTAGAAAAGCTTGGCTTGTCTTCATCAACCAGGATAAATCACTCAAGTTCACTCAGAAGCACAGGTGCCCATCAGCTCATCAGTCAAACAGGCTGCAGAAGGCCGTGGGGCAGCAAACAGTAATAATTAATGGCAAATTTGTGGGCTTTTTGTTTTTCTCCCTGAGACATACTGACCTAAAAAAAAGGAGAACAGTGTAGCTGGATATTTCATGATTACATCAGCCATCAGAGAGGCATATTGGCGGGTCAGAAAAGAAGATGACAAACTTTATTTTTAAATAAAAATGCTTACTCAGGAATTGATAAATATTTTCTCATTACTGTAAAATATTATTGGTTTAAAAAATGTCATTATGTATTTTAAAAAGAATCTAAAAATCCTCCCCACAAATGCCTGTTACTTCTTTCTCAATTGCCATTTTCTGACTTGGGGACTGTTTCCAGGGCAACATAACAAACACTGAAGGAAGAACACGAGAGAATTCCCTCTTCTATTTTAGGTGAGAATTATGTCCCTCCGTTATTGCTAAGGAAATGAGGAGTATTTTGCACTAAAAAGTACTTATCATGCATCTCGGCCTGAAGTACTTTTCAGTGTAGTCAGTTTTGTACCTGATATTTGCCAAGAGATGGAGCTGCAGAATAAGGCACCTCCCAAGCCTGACCCTGTAAATCAGGAGAGATATAACAAAACCCTTGGCAGCAAAAACCTGTAGCCTCTCATACTGATGCCTGTTACTCTTCCCCAAGAGCTGACGAGGCTTGTGTTGGGCACTTGGCCAACTCTGTTCAATCTATTCCAATTTATTTCATTAAGCCGTAGCTCAGAAAAGCCAAGAAACAAACTATATTAATCTTGCTGGATATCCTGGCCCCTGCTCAGATAATGTTATAGAAAATGCTCAGCAGCCCCACAGTTGAGCAGTAACAGGATGAAAACAGCTGCTCTTTTGGACTTGCCTTAAAACCTCTGTTCCCTACAGCACTCCAGTGAAATGTTGGTTGCACTGTATTGTTGTTACTCAGCCGATAATTTTCTGGGGCTACCTTCACAACTGAGGCATTATGCAAAACCCATTTCAGTTTCTAGGCACCTGC
The DNA here is from genome assembly GCA_013399945.1 of Ploceus nigricollis. NCBI lineage: Eukaryota > Metazoa > Chordata > Aves > Passeriformes > Ploceidae > Ploceus > Ploceus nigricollis. The sequence goes on from VXBC01012962.1 coordinate 544,816, forward strand.
AGTGTGAGACAGAAGACAGCAAAGGATTCCCAAACTGCCAGAGACCTGAGTTTGTCAGTCTACGAAGTGTCCCTCCCCATATGGATTTACAGGCTTAGCTCTGGAAAGCTGTAAACCTGTGTTAGTACTGAGCAAAGCCAAGTATTTTTGGAGCAGAGCTCGGGTTCAACGCTGGGTTAATGCAGCAATCTGGCATGACTGAGCCAGCTGCCATCCATGCCATGCTCCTGTCCTTCCTGTCCCAGCACTCTGGCAGGTAGAACAAGTCCAGGTTTGTCTGTACCTGCCCGTAATATCCCAGGATTGCCTGGAGCTACTTCGGGATTAGGTAGAGCATGGAGAGCCTTCTGAACTAATTGGGCTCCCACCTCTCCAAGCCCCAGGGGATTCTCAGAGTAGACATTCCTGCAAACCAAGTCACTCCAGTTTCTGGGTCTCCCCAACATCTGCCACATCAGATCTCACAGAAAAAAAAAAGAGCCGTGAAAGGGCAAGGATTGACTTACCCAAGTACCTTCTTGCACACATGAGCAGTCAGGGCTGCTTGATTTCTTTGTTTTCAAATCTGTGTTGTTTTATATTTGCTTAATTCAAAATCCTTGTGCCTACTGATTCTTTTGGTGAGAACCAGGAGATTAACATGGGATAAATTCTGCCTCAGTTGCACTCCCAGGTGAGGGAGGAAGGGAGAGAGGGAGGTGAGCAAAGAGAGGTCAGTCTCCCTCTGCCTTTGGATTGCAGTGCAAACCTTGGGGCTGTGCCAACCAGTTTTGAGCCCTTCTTCTAATGAAGATTTCATAGATTTCATCCTTTGTATTATGTAAATAAGACAGAGACTCAAAACTAAATTGATTAGAAGAAAAGCCACTTATATATTTGCCAAACAGGGTTGAGAACAGTCTTTTTTGGTCCTTGTTTTTTCATGGGAAAAGGCTGACCTGGGTTATAAGCATAACTCCAGCAGGAAAATCGTGGCTGGGAATACTGATCAGACTGAGGGGTTCAAATACTTTTTGGGATAAGGATTCAGCACCCCGTGTCTAGTTGGTATTTCCCTTTGAGTGTCCAAGACAGCTCTTTGCTTGCTAGTTTCTGTTCTTTTCCCTAATTTTGGGCTACGATTGGGCCCAGCTGTCAGATATTCAGAAAATTTTGCATGATAGCCCCAAGGTTGCTTTGGAGTTTTAAACTGGATAGAGTTGGTGAAATATTTTCTAATCTGATTTCCCAGGGAGAAGTCTGTTTGTCGATCAGTCTGTTGTTTTATAGTAGGGAAGGGAAGAAAATCCAAAAATAGTACAGGAGAGAAATGGACAATTATTCATACTTTTAAGTGAGGGTTGTCTGGTCAAAATACGTGTACGTTTCAGGCATGTGTAAATCCAAAATATCATAACACACGCTGTGCCTTGCTGTAGTGTCAAAAGAGAGAAGATTTTGAGTTGTGGAAAAAAAAATCTACCTGACTTCAGATGCTAACTTTTTCAAGTACCTTTGGGATTTTAATGTGGTAAATAAACTATGGGGGTTTTTAAAACCAAAATAATCCCTTTAGACTTAAGGTCTTCTGATACAATGACTTCCAGGTCCATACAGTCCACTGGAGCAGTGACTCCCAGTTTTCATAGCCATGTCTCTGAGCCCAACAAGTCCCTGTGGAGCATACACTGGACTGGTGGGAGTGCTAACTTGGGCACTGGGCTATGGTTCCAATAAAATATGTTTGTTCCTCATCTCTGAACACTCACCACATCACTACTTAGAAACTGTAGCTGTAGGTAAGCCCTGGTAACTCACTGAACCTCTGTGCCTCGGCCTCTCTGCACCTCTCTGGCAAGTACAAACACCAGTAAGGGATAAATGTAATATGTTTTGTCATAGCTTAAAGATATTCTGCCTTTTACAGGTGAGCAATGCTTTCCTACTGTCTCCCACTGTCTCTGGTTTAGAGATGTGGTTACTGACAGAGGAGTGGGAAAGCAATTCCACATGGAGCTCTACAAATTCACCAGGAAGCTCTTTAGAGGTTTTATTTAGGATTGGAGAGATGCCAGTATATTTATGTACATATTCAGCTGGTTACAATACAGCTTGTTGGGAGCTTTTGCTCTGAAAGACCTGAGGCAATTTGGTCCTGTCTCCTGTGCATATTTATCTTGGTTTTCAGGGAGTAGTTTCATGCACTGGAGAGCAGACAAACCACATGCATGGAGATGAGCTGTGTTTGAAAAAAAGCAATTGAGAGCAATATTTTTGCACTGCACAGGTAGTTGATATTTTAAATTATGTAATTGCATGCACATGCTTTGTTTATTAAAGATAAAGCATCTCTTTTAAAGTGCTATAATTAAATAACCACCTCTTGTTGGAGCAACTCTATTTTCTACATTGTAAAGCCACATTCCTCCAGCACAAAATTTGTGCCAGCATTCATTTGCCCTCTGAGGCCATGAGGACATTGCTCTGCTCTGCCTTAGCCAGGAGCTGGTTGTGTCTGGTGCTCAAAACCTGCCAGCTTTCAACAGAAGATGTAGGCTTTGGTGGTTACTTCTAGAGTAAATTCTTGAGACCAGACAAAACCTTTGAACACTATTTAAACAGCAGCTTTTTTCAGTCTCTAGCTGAAGTTCTATGCTATAATGATGCTAGATACTTTGAGAGTGTGTCAGGTAAAGCAGACATCTCTTGGACAGTCCAGTTTTGCTCCTCTGGTAAGCCATGGTGTAGTAGTGACTCAGACATTAGGACTTTTAAAAGTCATGGGATACCAAGGACTGTTTGAGGCTCTGCTTCTTCCTGTGCTTACCTGTTTGTAGAGTAATGATTCAGTGTCAGTTATAATGGGATCATAATGGGATGAGTATACACCACATTATTTTAAAACTAACTTATGTGTGTATTGTTGATTGATATCATACATAAGATCGAAGAGTGGGAAAAGAAAACCATCACATTTGGGCTTTTTAGATGAAAATACCAATGGAGGAACTTGGAGTAACTGGACAACAGATGGCATTGGTCCATGTGCTTCCCTTTAGCTAGATAGGTGTTTGGTTCGGCTTTTTGGGCATTCCTTTGGGACAATATGAATAACATTTTCTAGGGTGATGTTTAAGAGTAGTTTGGCCTTTGAGAGGCTTGGGATGAATGTAATAGTTTTGGGAAAATTTGTGTCCAGCTTCGTTATTCTCATGTGCTGGAATGAGCAGCTTCAAAGACCAGCAGGGATTGCTTTTTTCTCAGACTTTTTCCTCTGACTTTTTTTAACCTCACTGTTATTAGGTTCAAGACTTATCATAGTATGTGGGTCCCACAGAGTTCTCTTTATTTATGAGGGTGGGTGGGCTGTGCAACATATCTCCCAGTGTTACCAGTGCCAGGTAGTGGAAAAGAGAGGTAAAGCCCTTTCACTTTTGGAGCTGTCAGTCCTGGTTCTTTTCACAAGCAGCACATTCAACCTTTCTTCTTTGCTGCTGGTTCAGTACAGAGCCTCCTGCACAGGCTGACAGATTTTACATCAAGAGCAGTGCCACAGCACTTCATCCTAACAATTTAAGGTAGTCAGTTCAGGATATCTGGAAAACTTTCTGTGCTGCTTCCCTTACCTCTCTGGACCTTCAAATTCAAATCTATTTTTCTTTCCACAGAGATGTCAGATTATTTCCTTTCCTTCTGGAGCATTGCCTTCTGGAGCACTCTCTCCAGTGGAACATACAGTTCTGTGGAGAGGTATAGGCAATGCCTGGCTATTTTTGATATATATTTAGCAATGCCAAGTGCTTGCAGTTCCTGGACCATTAGAATGCTGGAAGGCGTAGTTCCAGAGGAAATCTGCTTAGTTTCCCACCAGCTCACAAGCTCAGACTTCTGGCCAGTGGTCCAGAGGCAACCCTGCCTTTCTGACAGCTTTTGATTTGTATACTCTTATAAAGTCAAAAAGTGTGTCTGAGGCTCCCTGGCAGGAGTTTGATCAGAGGACACTGCAGGTTGTGACCATTAACTGGCCATCTGAGCTACATCTGTGGCTCATAAGGGTCAGGGCACATGCTTGAGTACTGCTCTGTGGTTTCCCACACTGCTTGGCTGGGTTATCCTGGCTGCTGCCATGGGTTTTTTAGTACTGATTACCAGCTGCAGATACTGGGCACCCTGAGGAGAGTGGCATATGCCAAGGACCCTTCCTGCCAAGCACTCTGAACATGGTGACCCTAATTTTGGGAGGAGAGGTGTTTGCCACACACAGGGGAGAGCTGAGTTCTGCCTTTTGTCCTCAGTGTCAGGGCATGGCCCATTTTACTAGTCCAGACAAACCAGTAGGTGACTGCTGAGGGATTAATTGTGCCCTGGAGTAGCCAGGGCAGGATGCTCCCACAGCAGTATGAAAGGCTGTATAAAACAGTCCTGTTCAGATGGCTTGAGGCTGACTGCCTCTAGGGCAGGCTGGAGCCAGCCCGTGGCACAGCTGGGCACATGTGCTGCCCTCTGCCTCTGGGAGTGTTGCTGCTCCTGCTATTACTGTCACTGATATTGTGATGAGGATGATGAAGTGAGAATTTCTGGGCTTCCTACCTTCAAAGTGACTTGAAGGCTCTTCTCTAACCTACCACAGCAACACTTTAATGTCAGGAAATTGCAGGTGCAAGATTCATGCCTTCAGCTGGGGCATAAAAGCCTGCAGGAGCACATGGAGGTAAAGGATGGGCTGGGGTCATGCTGGATGGTGGTGATGGGCAAACAAATGCAGAGCTGGTGTCACTACTTTCACACTGCCCAGTGGGACCTGCTCCTGGAGCCTGCTGTCACCCAAAGTGGAGGGCAAAAGCCACTTATCCAGAGCAGAAGATCATCAAAGGCCAGGGCTTAACAAGGAACTTTGTGTTATTTGAGAACAGACATTCCATAATAGTCTGAACTAGTAATTATGAAGCCCCAGCCGTGCAACTTCTTATGGGCTGCCACCCAGGGGCGCATCACTGTGCCGTCTGTCCCCAGCACTTGTCCCAGGTGTGCTGGAGACTTCCTCAAAGACTGACAGCTGCCCTGACACGCCTTTCAGCAGCTCCTCGGGAGCGATGGGGCTGTATCAGTAAACAGGGACAGCAGCAAGCAGATGTTTCCCAGTTTCCACTCCTAGACCGAGGGGTGTTGTGTATCTGAGTATTTTCTCTTCCTGTAGGATGTCAAAAATGGCAGGCTGCAGCCCAGCAGCATTTGTGAAAGCTCACAGTGAGTCCTTCTAATTCACTGTGCAGGAAACATGTGAAAATTCCTTTTCCCCAAAAGAACATAACAGTTTTCAAATAATTTGACAATATAAAGAAATTATTTATTTTACTTTAAGGGATGAAGAAACAAAGTTTGGGAATGTAACAGAGTCATCTGGGTTCAGTGAACCAAAACTTCAGAGATGTTATTTTAGGATGACTAGTTTTACAGTCCTGGTGGAATTTCTCCTTTTAATTAAAACCAAGGGGTTTTCAGAACATATTACATGCATCTTGAATAAGAACTATTCTGGGAGCTTGCAAAACTAAATCTGAAGTAGTTCTACTTAAGCTTCAATAACCGATCCATTCAAAAGAGGGATAAACCATTCCACTGTGAATCTTAAGTGCAACATCCTTGCTAATCTTCTTTTAACTGATGGCAAAGGCAGTTCTTGTGTTTTACACATCAGTACTTTCCAGTTGGTGCCATGCTGAATGACTAGGCCTTATGGTGAAAAAGGAATTCGGGCCTGAAAATGCTGCACTGCTTCCTAGGATATTGTTATCACTCTGGTATAATTATAATTTACAATAAAAAAGCATGGGTAGAACAGCTGCTTCTTCCTTGCCATTGTGATCCCACATATATCCTGTTTTATACCTGTGCTAACGCATCCTCTGAGCATAGGAGTCAGCAACATGTACTTTTATGAGTCACACCCCGATGTTTACTTGAGCCAAACCCATGAACTATGTCATGGGTAGCTTCATTTCCACATTTGAAGAACTGGAGCTCATGGGAGCCAATTATGAATAACATTGCTGAATGTCCTAGTATTCTTTGCTGCTTAAGTGATACACTTGTTCTTCTGGATTGTCTAAAAAAAGGATAAAAATGTGTTTTTAAAACCTGTTGAATATGTTAGCAAAAAAGTTTTAATGTTTACACCAGGCAGGAATACCTGAACATAGTGTCAGGTTAATTGGTTGGCTTGGAGTCTGGTGTTAAAAATACTTCCTCAAGAAAAGATCAGGCTCTAAGTATTGTAATGCCAATATATTTTTAAAAAAATCTTAAAAGTTTTTCTTGGTTTTTAAAGGGACAATAACTTCTTTTGTGATTCATAAAAATAGTATTTCTTGAAAAACATGGTAAAAACACCCACACTGTCATTAGAAGAGACATATTAGTTGCATTAGTTGCAAAACTGATAAGAAGTCATGGAGCTTGCAATGAGTTACATGCAAACAGGAATAGACGTATCAAGGTAACTCCTCTTATGGAACTCCAGGGTGAAAAAGGGAATGACAAGTGACATATTTTTGTTATATTTTACTCAAAGATGGGCTTTATTTTTCTACTGTCAGTGCATGGTTAACAGTTTTTAAAAGGGTTTATCCCAGAATCAGCTGTAGTCAAAGAAACAGGAATTGCTTTACTGAAGGTGAAGTAGTTGGTTCAACTACCAAAAAGCATGATATAATGAATAGACTGAATTTGCCATCTCTATCCCAATGAAAGTGCACTTGAAGTGTAATCTGCCTGCATTTTGATTTTTTCAGGTTTTTTTTTAGAAGTAATCACTGACTGCTAACAAGTGGCAAGCTCTTAGCATGTATATTTCTAGTTATTGTGAGTTTATATTTCATTAATTGAGTGTGAAAAAAATAACAATATTCTTAAGGAATGTTTGCTGGTTGTTTCTCACTCCTTTCCCAGCTGTGCTAAGGACATGTATTAATTATATCCAGGTATGATACCTCCAGAGCTGGAAAGCCATGAGAACACACAGCATATGTGGCCGTGCTCGGACACCTGAGTGGGAGAGGAGGAAGAAAGAGGCTAACAGCCCATGTTGTTTCATTGCACACAGATAGCCACAACTCACACTTACACATATGCTCTTGCCTTTAGCTTGGTAGTGCTCTTCCCCGTGCAGCTCCGTGCCACGCTGCATCACACAGTATGAAAGCTGTTGAAAAGCCTATAGGCTGTTACAACAGGAGTGTTTCTCCACCTAAGCACCATCTGCTCATGAGCGCTGGAAGTTGAACCCACCAGTTGAACTGTTTGGAGGCAGCTGAAACACAATGCAGAAACATGATCAGAGAGGACTGCTCCATGCTTTTGCTTCTTTCTGATCCTCTGGTGAAACCATGCCATCCTCCTGGCCTAAGGAAAACAGGAGTCAGTCTTTTGTTGGTTGTTTTTATAAAAAATGTTTGGTCTTCTTTGAAGTTGCTATAGTTTAAGGGGAATAAAAAGCATCTGGGGTGATGAAAGCAGAAGACCTTCACTTTGAAGAAGAGAAGAAAGCTGGCCCAGTGAGACCATTCCCTTATGAAGGGAGGCTGCAGAAGAGAGGAGAGAGAGAAAAGAACTTGTTAGTGCAAAAGCCAGGCTTGACTTCATGCCTTACCATTACTTACCTTGTTTCACTTTTTCCAGTCTCTCAGGCAGGCTTACCATTCCTAACAGCAGTTGTTGCAGTAGGAGTAAGTCACTGTAAGAGTTCATCTCATTTTCTAACCTTTCCTTGTGGGAAGGATTACATGCCTGTATTTAAAAAGACTGCAGTGCCAAGTGCAGTACGCCAAGAGGCAGTGCTGAGGTAGATTGCAGAAGCACCATGCCTGTGCTCTGTCTGTGATAGCTGGGTTTGCTGGGAAGCTTTTTTTTTGCTACTTTCAAGGCTTTTTTTTGCATTATTTATTTTGGTGATCTGGGAGAATGCAATGCCTTGGGAACAATGAAGGTGTCATGGCAGGACTCATGTTTAAGCCACTCTTAGGGACAATACTCAAGGGACAAGGTATTCTTAGTGCAGTGAACTGTGATATGGAGACTTGGAGTCAATGCAGATAGTGCTCACAAATTTAAAACAAGTTTTGAGCCTCATTTCAACCAGGCAGTCTCCTGAGTGCATGTTAACAGCAGGGTAGCTCTGAAATTTTGAGTAGAGAGCAAGCCTGTTACAACCCCAGCACATTTACTTCTAGTCCTACTTTCTGGACTTCAAACATACTGAAGCAGTACTGGAAGTTAGATGTAATTGGGATTCTGCAGATAGCACAGCTGCCTCACATAAATCCTTAGAGGTTTTTTCTTTCACAACATAGCCTGGAAAGGCTGGCCAGGGTGTCCTCAGGAGGAGCTGCTAATTAAGACGAAAGAGTGGAGAGATATTTAATCCCTGTTTCACACCATGTTTCAGAGATGCAGCATTTTACCCTTCAACTTCATTTTCCTCATGATGTTGCTTTGTGTTTTCCTCTTGTCCCTGATCAGAGAAGGTTGTTTATTGCTTTTGTGTCTCTCTGGTCCTTTGTTGAAGTTACTTAAGTAACTTAAGTGCATTAAGAAGGAGTAAAGGTCTGCAATTTCTTACTCTCTGGTCACCAGCTTACAGTTCTCAGTCTTTATAAAGCTGATAGAATCAAAGGAAACAGCAGAACATCTCTTGTTCCAGTGTAAGAAAGAGAGTTGACCCTGTCTAGCTTGATGGGAAAAGCTTGGAAACATGAAGAAGGTATAAACTCTATTGGCACAAAGAGAAGAAAGAAGACTCCTCAGCCTGTTTTTTGAACCTCAGTCTTTTGGTGCTAACTTCAAGATTTTGACTGCTTTGCAGAAGTGCTGTTGCCAATATGCTAAATTTGAATGCACACCCAAACACATGCATATATGTGCAGCTCTTTGGGGCTCAGTTACTCAGCCTCCTTCTTGGTGCAGGTTTGTTTAGCAATCATTCTGCCTGCTTTAAACACCAGCTTTTGCCTAGCAGATGCATGTTAATTGCTTCACAGCAAGAGAAGTTAGTCCTGCCTGTGCAGAATATGTGCAGCATGTATTTTCTAGTGCTGTCTTAAGTGCTTTGTTCAGTTGTCTTTTGTTTGTGGCTTCCCATCAGATCTCGCCCTGTATCAGTGCATGAGTCTGAAAGGGCTTCCTGACACCCACTGTGTCATCTCCAGCTCTGTGGTCTAAATCAAGCAAGGCTGTAGCTCTGGCTGTCCCAGCTTTCCTTCTCAGTGCTATGAGCTGAGTGTTGACTCTTCTGAGTAAACTGGTGATTCATATGAAAATGCTCAGCTATGTGGGAAGAGTCACAGAGCAGTAATATGAAAATGAAGGTTTCTTTTTCCAAAGCATCTTTTGCAAGATTTTACTTTTGAAAATAATTTTTTTCCTTCTTCAGAAAGTCAAATGTGTTTATTATTTCTTTTCCCTAGCTTAAAAATCATAGTTTCATGTATAATTTCAGGTGAAAATCCCCCTGCCACGTTAAGAAAATAAATAAAGAGCTTTAAGATTGGCCCCGTTTCAGTATTTCTTTCCTTCACAATCTCTCTTCCCCAGTGTCTCTCCCCTTCATCTCTCTGCCTCTCCCAAAGTTGGGGAGAGAGTCTCCCAAATTCTCCACTTGCTTCTCATCTGTTTCCTCCTGGCTCTGAACATTTCACCCCACCTTGTGGTGTTTTCCTCACTGCAGATGTTTCTCAGTAGCTTCTCTGAGAATATTTCTCACCTTTCTTGAGACATCTCCATGTCTTTCTATAGGTCAGGTTGTGATAAACAAGGGAAGAAAATAGATTATGTGATGATATCTTCAAGTCAGAAGGCATTTGGGCTGCAGTGGGCAGAGTCATTCAGAGCTACCTTCATCAGAAAACTCCTACTTAAAATTTGTGCTTTGCCTGTATCCTCCCCAAGGCCAGAGCCTCACAAGCAACACCCTATGGCAAACAGCATGGGAAGGAGCTGGACACCAGCATGGAGATAGAGCATCATTCTGGATGGCCTTGTAGCCACATACCTCTCTCCTTGGGCACTTGGGAAATTAAAGGGGAAATGAGAAAACAGAGCTCTTGCAAAATCACCTAACCACCACCACACAGTCAGAGGGCTGCTGATCCTAATGAAGGTGTCTGAATCCTGCTTTTATGCATTTTAATGTCTTAATGTTTTTGAGAAGTATATTTCTAATGCCTCAAAGTGCACAGCTTGCTGCATGGCTGGCCCAGTGCTTCACTCAGAGTGTTGGACTGTATTTTTCCTAATGTAAAGATTTTTTTTTTAATGGGAGGCAAAGTGTAATATTGTGTCATTTACACAGGACAACAGAAATGTGCTGCACTCTGGCTGAAAAGACATCCCAGTGACTGGAGTAACTCAGTCCTTGCGGACAGTTTTTGCTGGCAGTTCTGCCATGGAATTTCATTTTAGATAAGTCCTGTTGTAAATATAATATAATAAAAGGGGAGGCAGTGGGGGAGTCAGAGTAGCACAGATGGGAGAGACATGAAGGACCACAATGCTCAGAGAGACTTGTGGATAGAAGCTCCTGCCACTCAGCCACTGTGTGCCATGATCCTATGCCCTACACACACGTGCAACCTCCAGCACTTGAAAAAGCAATAAGAAAATAGATTCAATCCTAGTAAATTTTATCAACTGCTCCTTAATACAGTCAGACAGGTAATTGTTGTATAGGCTTAATTGTTCTTATCTGGAATGAATGGTGTGCAGCTAATGAGCCCTGTGGGCAGTGGAAAAGCCCTGTCTGCCCCTGCTGGCAGAGGGAAGGAGGGGAAGGAAGGATGCAGGAGGTACAGGGGATGGAGGTGTGCAGGGATGCTGGACGCCCCGAGAATACAGTCCACCTCCCGAGGATTTTTCCCAGCAGATGTCACTGTTCACCCACCAAATAAAAACACTCCCAGGCAGTAAAGGGCCTTTGGAAAAAGCCACTGCAGGCTATTACTTAAAAATGAAATACACTGCCTCAGAGGAACATTTCCACTCGGGGATGAGAGTGAGAGCAGTTTATTTTTATAAAGATGGCATGGGATGGAAATTCGCTGTAAAGCTGGAGGAGAGCTGTGCCTGCAGCAGCCCCCTGGCCCAGCACTGCCATACCTGGCACACAGCTTTAAGGTGGGCAACGTGGGGTGGATGGGAACCTCTGAGGGTGGAGGAGGAAAGCTTTAGCTGCTCTCACTAATGTTCCTGCACTGCAGGGTTTAGTAGGATTTAATAATGACTAACAATTTAGTGATTTAATCATGACATAATTTTGTGGTATTAAATCATGACTAGTCCTACCCACGCTTTATTTATTCAATATGTAGGTCCTTATGATGTTATATAGATACAAAATTCATATTCAATATTGTAAGAGCGGAACTATCTTTCCCTCAGTACATAAATTAGCCATGAGCAATTTGAAACTAGGCAATTTACACTAGAAACAACTTACATTCTTATTCTCTTTTAAAGATTTTTAGGGATACTCTTCAGTACTCTTCAGGAGAGAGGCTCTAGGAGGGCTTTGTTTTCCATGCGGTATGACAGAGCTGTTCCTGGCATGCAAGCAAAGTATCACTGCAGAGATATGCAGATACAAGGATAAGGAAGCTCAGACACCGAGTGACAGATGAGCAGGAATGCTGCACTGCACACAGGAGACAAGGGAAGCTGGGATCTTGCTGGCCTAATGATGGGGCTGTAAATGGGATAATGGGCATGTTCAACGTGGGACATCAGAAATGTCCACAATGGTACAGTTGCAAATTTCATCATTGGTGATTTTGCATTATAAAACAAGAGAGAGATCATGATGATATGTAAAACGTGCATCCTTCTGCTCTCAAAGATCTTACTGCTGGGACATCATTAGCCTGGAGCATGCTGACACTGATAGGGGCATGCAACACAGAGCAGCAAAGGGCAAAACTGTGTGCTACACACTGCTTATCTCAGGGCTCCTGTGTGCAGAGCACTCCTGGCACTACAAAATCCCTGGAAGAAGCACTTCTCCACCTGAAAATGTGCTCATTTTTTTCCATTTCAAAATCCTATAATTTCCTGCCAGCCTAAGCTCCCTTGTCTGCTCACCCCACTGACACACTTGTGCTTTCATAAGCACAGCAGACTCCAGTCAGGAAGAAGTTCAGAGTCTTTTCCCCATTGTCCTACACAAAATCTGGTGCTGGATCCCTCCTCCTAAACGAATTTCCAAACTGAATTATTCATAAGCATTTAAACTTGTGCCATTATTGTCTTTTGAGGTGAGGAGCTCCTCTGCCCCCCAGCAGGCATTTCTAGGAAAGCAATTGCATCCCTTTCTGTCTCTCCTCCACAGGATAAACAACCCAGGCTCTCTGGGTCTCTGCTTGTTGGACTGGCTGCACAGTACTGGCCCTCCTAGCAGGCCCACATGGGGTCTGGGCATTTAATGTTCGTCCTTGTGAAGGGGGTGAGCAGAAGTGGACTGTTGTGCTGTGTGAGCCCCACTTGTGCCCTATACATTTGATTTACCAGGCATTTTTCGTTTCTTTAAAGAGCTCATGATGGAAAAGATTGAGCTGTCAGTGATGTCTGAAAGCAAGTGTCTGTATTCAGAGTGAAAGCTATTGCTAAGGCACTCCCTGAGATTGCTCCAAACGTGATTTCCTTGAGGAACCTCACCAGTGATTTCCTGTTAGTTCAAGAGTTCTCCATATGGGGCTGCTTCAGTCTCATCTCCAAAGAGTTCTTCATCTGCTTGGCATGTCCTGACAGTAAACTTGATTTCCAGCATTATGAAACAGCGGTGAAGGTGACTCTGTGTGGAAGATGAGATATGTAAAACGTTTTTATTGTTCATGAAGCCTCAATAGAAAAACAATTGGCTTATGCAAAAGGGTCATTGAGTACCCAAACCCTGTAATGACTGTGTTCACTCATGGGGCTGGGTTCCTGACATGGTGTCTGACCTTCCCTCTAACTCATGAGGGGTTTCCATCAACTTTGGCAGGATTGGGAAGAGTTTGTTACAGAAAACGTTGGAGGCAGATCATTTCGGGGTCAGGGAGGAGATGCCAGTGAGATACTGATGAAAAGGAAGAAGCCAAAGCAGGGCAGGAGGCCAGAGCTGGGTCTCTGCAATGTGGCAGAAGAAGGAGCAGATTATGCCTCAGGTACTTTTGGGGTCCAGGGTGACTCCCTCCTGCATGTGCCTGTCTGGATTGTGGGACCAGCCATGTCTGGGAGCAAGGAGCCCAAGTCAGCTGCCTGGGTGAACCACTTCAAAGCTCTTTTTCTCAGGCAGTGGGTGAGTATTTTGCTAAGGCTGTAAAGTGATAAGGCACTCCCTCATCATCTGAGTCTTACCCTGCCTGAAATCAGATTGCCTCACTTGCCGTCTCTCGGCTCAGCCAAGAGCCATTATAAATTGGCCCTCATGAAATGCAAAATGCTTGTCTGGCAGAGTTAGAGAAGACATATTCCATTCCTTGGGTTTTGCTGTGACTGAATAACACTGCAGTGAATGGATAAGACCCTGGAGAGTACCTTGTTTGGGAGAGGAATTTATCAGTGTTGGAGGTGTAAATTAAATGCAGTGCAGACCTGGAGTCAGTGAAGAGGGGAAGCTCAGTGTCTGCACATCATGCTGGTGCAGTGTGTGCGCCTCTGACAGCACCAGGAAGAGTTTGGCTCATGCAAAATAGAGCATTGCAAACATGGGCATGAGCAGATTTGGTCTAAATAGCATCAGACTAAAGACATAGTATGGGCCTCAGTTCTAGAGCTCAACAGTTTGTAGTTAGATGTGTGCAGATGGACTCCCAGCTGTAAACCCGTCTCCAAATCTTCTGCTCAGTCCAAGGGCTTGATTCAGGCCTCTCAACACAGGTAATGGGACCAGTGGGAAACCCAGGTCCTTCTGCAGTGGCAGCTGAAGATATCTCAAGTGGCCCTGGCTGGCAGTGGCACTAACCCCTAACTCATATTTAGGCACCTGGGTGGAAGAATCTCACTCACAGTGTAATCAATACAATGAAAAAAGGCCACTGCTGCATCTTAAAAAAAACCACTTTGTAGATACCGACTCAATTAAAGCAAGTGGTGGTGGGCTGACTTGCTGCAGCCTCTGTTGGTGGGTTAAGCTGGAAACAGTCTGTCAGCACATGCCTGAGGCTCCTGTGCATCCTGAGGATGACCCCAGGAAAAGGTTTTAGGACTAGCAAACTGTCTAAAAGATGTGTATAAGCTGTTCTTGATGGAAAGTTTGTGCTTTGCTAAATTATACTATTTCATGAAAAATGCCACCTCCTCACAGTAAGATGCAGATTTTTGTTGTCAAAAGGTAGGTTATAGAAAATGAGCACAGAGCCAGGGTACAAGATTTCTTCATGTGGGATGCTGGGTTGTCTTGTGGGATGGATCATCTTAGCTAGCTGCTCACACCACAGCAGCAGCAGGAAAATAAGGCTCCTGAATCAGTGCTGTTGTGAAACACAGCAATACTCACAGCCAAACTTTCAGAGGAAAGTTCATATTTTGTCTGAAAGTTGGTAATTTCCATGGAAGTATCCATAAAATCTCTTCACTTATTTACATTTTAGTTGTGAAAATAGTTTGCTTTCTGACCAGCCCTAGGGAGAACCATCCTGGGAGAGGCAAGGACTCCAGCTGAGGAGTGTTCAGCAAGGCAGAAGGCAGAAACAGCAGTGTGTTTCAGATGGCAGCAGTCATCAACATCCAACCTGGAGTTACAGGAGGGGTTTAAGAACACCAGGCAGAAGGGGAAGCCCAGAGATTGCCCTCATAGGGCAGGCAAGATAGATCTTCTAATAGGTGGCTCTAAGCAGAGCTAAAACATCCTAATGATGGGAGAAATGCCTTTGAGAGTGAGGCTTGGAAATGTGAATTACAGAGTTCACAAAGAAACTTTCTTCCACAATACACACATTTCTTTAAAAGCTAGAGATGTGAAGGAGCCTGAGAAAAATCAAGGCAAAGCTACCAGGTGAAACAAAAACCAGCTGTACTCCTCCTGCCATTCCTCTGTAGGCTCATTAATAGGACTTATCTCCTGTTTTTTACCCCACTTCTTGATGAAATATCTATGAAGCACAGCAGAGACTGCTACTGCCTTGGTCCAGAGGAAATCGGCCAAAGTGTTCAGAAGTTGCTAAGAAAAAAATGGACATACAGGAAAACCCTCTGATCACATTAGGCTTGTTTCCTTCAATGCACAGGCTAATAGCAAACCTGTAATGTACACATGAATTGATGGCCCTGCTGAGCCTCCCACTGGACTTGGATGGACCATAACTTGTGTGATCGATGCTAAGGTCACAGCTTCTCAAGGTGATAGTATAAAAGTCTCTTTTACAAAGAACGTGGAGAGGCAGAGAAAGGTCATGCATTGTTCATGGGCAGACTGAGGGAGTTAATCTCTCTTGTTCTCCTGCTGTGACCATGGCATCACAGTACAAGAAGTATTTTTGGTGTGTGATATTCAGTTTCACAAACATGTGAATCCATAACTGGTCCAAAAGAGTCAGAGACAGAAGCTTACCTAAAATACTACAAAATGCACAGGGTTGTTACTAAAAATTTGCTTTTTAAAATTTTCAAAGTGACACAAAAGTCTTGCCCAGCACTTAACACCTGCAGATAGTAACAGCTGCATAATCTCAGTAATTATGCAAACAACGTTCTCTAAGCTCAATTTAACTTCCCCCATCCTGTCCCTTAGCTAGAAACTTGGTCTATCTGTGTTTATTTTTAAAAAAGGGAGATGTTGGCGACATCATTTCAACCAAATGAAGAAAACAGAACTGAAGACAGAGCTCTTACTGCCTTATATCCTTCCTTGATGCTGTTAAAGGACTGTGCAGTAAAAATCTGGGTTGATTTACTGAAAATGTGGGATTCATTAGTTTTCCTGTCCAGGGGAATCCACACTAGTATACAGTTCTTCACCACTCCATGTGAAGAATTTGATTTTGAAACACAAAAGCTGCTAAATTTAATGTGTGGCAGTAGAAAAAGTGGGAGTATGACCCTTTCACAAGTGCAACAAATTTGCCTGGAATCCACCTTCTTCCGTAGAGTGGGGAAAACCTTCCCTTTCACTCTAGGCTCTAGAACATAATACATGCATCAAGATGCACATATATCTCAGATAAGAATGTTTATGGCAGAAAACCTAGGCTTAGTCTAATGCTTATGGGACTATTGAACCAAAAGGCTAAGCTGTTCTAGGTAACTGCTCTTCCATAAGAGGTTTACTGATGGTCCTGCTTATGAGAAGCATCTTCCTTGATGTGGGAAGTACCAGACCTGAGAACAAACTTTAAGATAGAAAAACTTAATTTTTCAAATTAGTTTCTTAACATCTTAAATAGTCCATATGACAAAGATGTTCATGAAATTACTTCTGCAGCTTGGATAAACCCCAGCAGAACTCTGTGATGTGTAAGAAACTGTAAATATTGCACATGATCCAAAAAAGCTGCTCTGCATCTCTTTAGAGAGCAGAAATTTCTGTCTTCCTTGCTAGGTTTTGACTGCACACTGACTTGCTAGGTTTCCTCCTGCAGTCACATTGGAGGGATGGTAGGAAAATGTGGTTTGTGCCTTCCTCTCCCAACAGTCCTGTGCCTTAGAAGGAGTTGTGTCAGAGTGGGCCTGCAGAGGGGAGTCTCTCCAGCATTTAACACCAGCTCCTAGGAAAGGGAGGTTCCAGATGGTGGCCTTTGGGCACCTTGTCCCTGGGCTGTTACATCACAGTTTGCAGCACGTGCAAAAAAGGCACAGCTCATCCTGAGCACTGTGTATGTGGAGTGCCATCTGCATTTTACTGGTAGGAGGGGAAATTCCACATTAGGTAATTCTCACCCTGCACACCCAAAAATAATGTAGGCATTACTCAATGAGAGTGACAAATTGCAGCGTCTTGTTTTTTGTGTCCACAGCTTGAAGCCGGTGCTTTCCAGCCAGAATATCCCCAGCTCGGTTTTCATTGGCTTTTGGGTTTTCTTTTGTCCACACAAGGGTAAGATTTCTCCTTTGCTTAGGACAGACTCTAAGCTTTCTGAATGGGTCTGCCTGATCCCATCCCTCCAAACCACTCTGTGCTTTGTCCTCCAGACTCTTTTACAATTGAGCAGAGTGGTTGTTGATACACGCTGTGGGCCAGATTCCGCCATTCTTCTCAGTTGGAGATAGTCATAATTCAAGTTTTTTGTGACAGGGTGCTGCCTTAGAAATACAAGATCATAATGTGGACTCCCAGTATTTGTTGTTTCCCATTTAGAGCTCTTACAAGAAAAAAAAACAAACCAAAACCACAAAAACCCCCAAAAAAACCAAACAAAAAACCAAACCACTCAGAGGTCCTTGTTGTCAAGCACTCTATAAATCTATGTGATATTTTCATTTACTTTTTATTTACTAGTTTAAAATGCCACCTTCTGTGATTTATGTCTCGCAGTGTTCACCAGCAGCCTTTAAATATATCATAGCAATGATTTATCAACAATTTTCAACAATTCCCTTTTGGAAGTGAGGTTTTGTGTGAAAAATTAGGAATTACAGCACTCTCTCTCACATCAGACAATAGCTTTTGACTAATAAATTTTGCACCCAGACATTTACCACTTCTTTAGTTTGCAAATGATGATCATGATTCTTAATGGTGCTGTGTTAATAATAATTAGGAAAAAAAAAAGAAGATGGCTTTCCAGAATATGACTGAATAGGGCTGAGCGCTTTGTTCCAGTATCCAGGACTTTGTCAGCTATTACCAGGAAGTGAATGAACATTTATTCAGCTTTGAGAAGACCACAAAAGATACATGATTAGGATGAATTTTAATTATTAGCTTCCAGTGTGTGTGAATGTTGTAGCAATGCAGTGTGCCCTCGGTGCAGTGCCCTCAATTTGAGCGACTGCTTTGCCTCTGCCCATCCACGTGTAATTTCTTTGCTCCACACAGAGCCCAGTGTTAGCCAAGTTCAAAGGAGAGTAGCGATAATTTATGACTCTTATGCTTTCACTTGTTAGTCATCAAGATGAAATTAGATCCAAGAGAAAAAATGCTCAGAGGATTGGCTCCAGCTCTGCATGTCATAAAATTAGAGTGCCAGAGTGAGACAGACTCCATGGGCAGCTCTGCTGCCCTGCTGGACCATTTCCATCATCGATGGAGAGTGACAGGCAAACCCAAAGGGAAATCAGCCAACGTGAAGTTTGAATGGCTTTCAGAAGTGCCTTTCTGGTGGCTGCAGTGGGACCTGGGCGTGCTGTGGCTCAGCATGATGGTGCTAAGTGAGGTGAAACCATGCCTTGCTCACCCTGTTCCTCCTATTTTTTTCCTTAATTGTTGGTACTCCACCTGGCTTCAGCTAGACATTGCTATTTAGAAACTAAACTTCCCAGTACTTACTATATCTAAAAGGAGATTTTCTTTTTCCCTCTTTCCATGGAAAGGCGCTGAATTTTGTCCCACCTACAGCTTCCCAGTACAAAGTCATGTCTGAGCATGCAGAGCAGAGTTAGTGCTTCTGAGGTCTCATTGAGAGCCAATGCCCAGCATCCAATGGCCTTTAAAGCTTATCCAGCTCTGCAGGGACTCATGGTTCCAGAGTGAAAAAGGAATCAGAGACAGTCTGTAGGGTTTAAGCCTTTTCATATCCTTTCTCCAGTTGAAAATCCTTTGCAAAATGAAAGAATCATCATCTCATAATTCTTGTTGCATAAGGAAATTACATGAAAACAATCCACCTGTTTTTTGAATGTATTACATGAGCCTAGAAGAACCATCATCCCAGAGACAAATAAAAGATCTTTTTGAACTTCCGTGCATGCATGCAAGAGGATGTATAAATCCAAGTTACGGAGCTTGTTCTTCTTTGCTGCAAGTGAACTACTTGGTGCTGGAAGTGTAGCCACCTATGAAGTTGTATTAGTTGTAGAATTATAATTGTCTGTAGTAGGCTTGTCTGTAGAAGAGGCAGGATTTGGTTTGTTTGGTTGTTTTTTGGATAGGGTTTTTTCCCTTTTTCTTTCATAATACAGACATTTAGAGTCTTTCAGGTTCTGGATGGGATGCAGTTAGCTTTCTTCATACCAGCGTCTGTGGTGCTGGGCTTTGCATCTGTGGCTAAAACAGTACTGAGAAGACACCAGTGTTCTGGCTCCTGCTGAGCAGTGACTGCACAGCATCAAGGCTGTCTTGCCAATCCTCTCACCCCAAAAAAGACCAGGCTGGGAGTGGGCAGGAGGCTGGGAGAGAGAAATGGCCAAAGGAATATCCCATACTACATGAGGTTGTACTCAGTGATAAAAGCAGAGATAAAGGGAAGAATGAGGAGACATCATGGTTGTGATGTTTGTATTCCCAAGCAATTGCTATATGTAATGAGGCCTTGCTTCCTAGGAAGTGCCTGCTGATGGGAAATAGGGAATAAATTTCTCTTTTCGTTTTGCTTCCCTGCACAGCTTTTGGTTTTCTTACTCAACCCATAAGCTTTTCTATCTCATTTTCTCCCCCCATTCTGCTGAGGAGAGGGCGTGAGTGTCTGGGTGGGTGTCTGTCAGCCAGCCAAGGTGAACCCACCATATCCTGCCAGCACAGCATTCTGCCAACAACTTCATAAGCCTCCAGCCTTTGTGTGACTTCACAGTTGGATGTTTGAGATTTTAATTTCTGTATTGCCAGTGACAAACTGAAAGGTTAAGTTTTGCTGTGAACTGTGCTGAGCCTCAGAGGGGACCATCATGACAGTTAAAGTATGATAGGCCTTAAAATGGTATAAGGCAGGGAAAGCAAAAACAAAGGCAAATGCTGTTTGTGATTAAAAACATCAGGGGACCAATTCAGAATAACTTTTTCTCCTTTTAACCAATGTTAGTTACTCTGCATACCCGTGCCAGACCCTCAGCTGAAGCTGCACAGCTCCAGGGCTCTTGGCTTGCCCAGCTGCCCGTGCCAGAATTTGGACAGCTGGTGGGTGCCACTGTGTCAGCACTATCTTCGACCAAAATATACACTCCTTACACAAAAACCAGAAATCAGAGGAGATCCTCTTGGAGGGGGCTGAGGAACAGAGCCTCAAGCTGGGGTTGTTGACCATCTATGAATAGCCTGAGAAACAAGATCATCAAACCTATTCTTGCAGGGATTTGCTGTTGCATTTTTTTTCCTTTCTTAGTTTTCACAGAATCTCAGTGACTCACCTGAAAATTTTCCTCCTCCAACATCACTTGTGTCTGACATCAGAAAGCTGATTTTTCTTGTCCCTTTCCAGGACAAGACCAGAGGCAGCTGGAATCAGGTGGGTGAACCTGTATTTGTCAGGTTTTCCTGTTGGGCATTTCAGATGTTAGGACAAAGAACACTCAGTAATGCTTAGCATGGTAATAGACACCATTCTTTTATGTTACTTGTACAGACAGCAAGCCATCCTTACTCATTGATCTGACTAATAACATTGTTTAGGCATCTCAAGATACCCCCAGGTGCCTTTTGGGATTTATTAAAGTTCCTGAACAGGACAAGATCATAGGTACCCTACATCCAGACCAGTGCTTCAATGGGCTGCACTCCAGGAGTGGATCCTACAGGATCCAGGGGAGCCAGAGGAGCTGACAACTATCGCTGCTTAGCTGAGAGCAGCACCTGACTGGGAGGTGAGGCTGTTCAGCACTGCAGGCAGAAGCCACACATCCAGGCATCTGGCTGAGAGCAGTGCGGGTTGGAGGCCCTGCCCTTAGCATGGGAACCTGTGTTTTGCTGTGTCCTTATTTCAGTGCTGTAGGTTTGGGGGTCCTGCCAGCCTCAAACACCCACCATTAACCCAGTCTGGCTCCACAGCTTAGGGCAAGGGATTCACTGCAATGCAAGGCAAGGCACTTCTGCTCTCTTTATGTTAATGAACTTTATGCACTTTAAGCTTTTAAGCAATGAGTGTCTAAAAACACACATACTGCAGCAGTGTCACGTAGGTAGGTGTGGTTTACAGTAACTCAGTTACTCCCATAGTCATAATGATCATAGAACCATAGAACCTTATAACTGTAGAATGGTTTGTTTGGAAGGAACCTTAAAGATCATATTGTTGCACCCCCCTGCATGGGCAGGGACCCCTTCCACTAGACCAGGCTGCTCAGCCCACCATCCAGCCTGCATTTAACACTTCTAGGGATGGCATAACCACAAGTTCTCTGGGCAATCTGTTCCAGTGCCTCACCACCCCTGGAATGTAGGATTTCTTTCTTATATCTAATCTAAATCTGCCTCTTTCAGTTTGATTATGCACTGTCAGATTTAGTGGTAAGCCGGGCTTCTACAGCCTCTAAAGCCTAAATGCTCAGGTGCTTATCTGGATTGCTTAAGCTGGAAAAAAGAATTCCTATGTTAACTGCAGTATCTTATTTCAACTGAGATTTTCATAATTTCTTTTGGACTCTGCAGTTTTACCCATCATTGTATCTGATAAATCTGACTCTGCTAAACTGCAGAGGTTATAAGCCTGTAAAACAGTGTGGCCTCAGCAAAAGCACAGTAGTGAAGTCTGGGAGAACTGGATGTTTCAGAAACAAAATGGAATTTTACTGTGTATGCTAAAAATAATGTAAGTGCATTGGCTGGGACAAGGACTCCCAGATAAGCTGAAGCAGCAAAGCAGAAATCCTTCATTTGGTGATCAGAGACACAGAAGGGTTTTCAGGGAAACTTCTGGTAAGGGTAGTTGCTGGTAGTGATTTCTCTGGCCCCAAAGCTCCCTGAACTTGTCTGAAGTTTCACAGCTTTTAACTAAACTTCCCATAGGCAGAGCATCCCACAGGATTGCCTAAAGCCTTCACCTCTCTGTTTCTCAGCATCCTTCTCATCATAAACTCTTTCATTTTTTCCCCTTGGGTTCCCCAGCTTTCAACTGAGAGACCTCGGGATCAATTTGCCAGCGGTGCAAAACCAACGTGTGCCAACCCAGCTCAGTGCTGATCCCCTCTGTGAGAGCAGGCTCCTTCTGTTCTCATTATGTAGTACTCGGCCTTGGGTTTTCCTTGAGTCACTTGTGGTGCTCCTGTGGCTGTGGCTGTGCTTATGTGGGGGTGTGTGAGTGTCCATCCTGCTTTTGCAGTTTCCAGGGAAGCAGAAGCCATGCTAAAGCCCACCAGAGTGATGCTTTGGGAGTGTGAAATTGGTGTCTGTGCTGCAGGCTTTGGGGAACAGCACAAGAGCTTGCAGGCACAAAGGCAGCTTGGGTAGTACAAGGGCTGTGTGTGCTGGAGAGAAACAGACCTGGGATTGCTTTGTCCTTTATATCTTTTTTCAGCAAAATATGGTGTGCAGTATTCCTATGAAGTTCCTGTAGAGAGGATGTATGTGTTATTACCTGGCAGGTTTTTACAGATTCACTCTCTGTGGCTCAGGGGTTTTCCTCAGTAAGCAGCTGCAGACAGACCATCATGTTAATAGACTTTGGTGGTGTTTCATTAACTGTTCTAATACTCTTTTGAAATGATTACCATTTCTTCACTTTGCATAATCCTGTGCCACTGAGTTCAGTGATACAATTATGTGCTGGGTGAAAAAGTTCTTCCTAATCTTTGTTTTAAACCTGCTACTAGACCATGCCACTCTTCTCAGAAAAGCAGCAAGTAGGGAACAACTTTCCCTATTTGCTTTAGCAACAGTGTGTTGACTTTGGAGTCCTGTGCTATGTACCCTTTCAATCATACAATTTCCAAAGTGAACTCCTAGTCTCTTTAATCATTGTTTCATTTGGAAGTCATACCATCCTGCTGCCCACCAACACTGCTTCCAACTGTACTGTATTCCTTTTGAAATGACACGACCAGAGTGATACACAGAATTCCATGATTATATACTCTGGGGATTTTTACAATGGCATGATAGTATTGTCCGGGGTTTTTTTGCTAGTAATTCCTTCAGTGCCTTTTTAACCACTGCTGAACATGGAGTTACTCCCATAGAAGTAACATGGTTTCAAGATTTCTTTCCTGATTGATTAAACCTTCTTCAGACTCCATTAGATATAGTTTAAGGTTTTGGGCTTTTTCCCTATGTGCATTTTTTTGCAGTTACAGATATCGAAATTTGCCTGCCATTATCTCCGTGTTGTGTAATCTCTCTGCAGCTCTGCAGCATCAGCCTGTCTCCAGCTTTTCCCCACAGCTGGGCCTGGCTGCTCTGAATCACTCTGTACCCCATGTGAACTTATCACTTCACTTATCCCCCTTTTCCTTTCCAGGTCATACATGGATATACTATTCAGTACAGGTCTCTCAAATCCTCACCAGATCCTGCTATGAAATTCACTTCACTGTGAACTTGGACCACATCTGTGTCCATTGTGTTATATCTTCTCACTAGTCACTGATTCAGGAGAGTGTACTCTCACATGTATCCTCACAACTCAGATGCTTAACAGTCTTTGGTGAGGAGCTTATTCAAAGCCTTTTGAAAATCAAAATGTGTACACCTCCAAGATACCATCCATTTTCTTGCATACTAATGTCTCATTTCTTTGGTTTGAAGTGAGTATTTCTCATTTTATGTGAACACTAAAATGATTTTTCTGCATGTCTGCACAGGGTTTGAGGACTGTTTCTTGTGTATAAATGCCAGAGAAGATCATTGGCAAAGAGTAGCTGCAGCTACATGTCTGTTTACTGAATAAGTTTAAGTTAACTCACATCAGCTGGCTTTGAATTTAGTTGGTTATATCATTGCAGTTTATTTGACTGAGAGAGACACTTCTTCATTGTTTGATAACGTGTGTTTGATGAAGAGATCAGGCCAAGGATATTTCCAGTCTGTCCTGGTCATATTACCACTGAACAATTCACTTAGTGACAAAGACTGCACCCAGAGAAGTGGTACCTAGACCTTGAACTCTCCATCTGTCAGACCAGAAAAATAATCACGTCCAGTCCATGCCAAAGATGCCATTATCAGCAGACAAGACACAGTCCTTTCTTCTTATAAAAGGGCAGATTGCAGGCTTTGGCAAACCTTGTAACAAAAGGCAATTGTATAAATATTTCATTTATGCAATATTTCATTGTCATGCATGCATAAAGTAATTTAGAGTCCATATTGAGGACTATATTTTCATCTCCATGTCTTAGAATGATGTTTGCTTTGGAAATACCTCTGTGTCTCACCTATAAAACACAAATAACCTTTGGTCTGCCAAGAGCCAGCCATGAAGGCAATTGTGGATGACTGCTATTATAAAAACTCACATAATAAAGCTAGTTATGAAAAGAGGAAGACGACAAAATGTTAATACTTATTACAATATCATGCATAAGTTTCATCATTGTTTCCTCAAGATGTTGTAACAGACACACTGCCTGAAGCAAAAAATACGACATTTAACTTCGGCTATTGAAAAGTTTGCAAAGATACCTGTAGATGAAAAGGAAAGGAAAAAAAGTTACTTTTTCATCTCTTTACTGGACATGGAGGACCAACTGGTGTCTAGTGTCAGACACAGGCAACAAAAAGGGAGGTTTCTCAGGGAAGTTGCAAGCAAGCTTTGAACATCTTGGCTGGGGCTGGCATGAAGGAATGATCTCCATGTTTCCAGAGAGAGGGCAGGTGGATGATTGAGCAAGAGGAATCAGAAATAACCTCACCAAAAAAAAGAACATGATTATTGTTTGACCTAGAACAAAAAAAAAGGGAGACACCAGCTGCTATGGAGGTGGATCTCTATTGTTAAACATGCCCTTGTTCAGGAAACTTATTTTATCTTTTAGAATGTCATTCTATGCCTATCAATTTAAAATAAACACTTTATTCTCAAATCCTGATTTGTGCTAAACCTGATTCCTAATGACTTGGCTGGCAGCAGATGACTCCTCTGGCGGTCTAATGCAGGCAAACCCAGAGAGCAGGAGCCCTAAATAAGCATCCAGATCTTTGTGCATTGCTCCAAAACAAGGGCTGTTCCTACTGCCCTTGAAATAGAATGGGTCTGGGTAAAAAGATGAAATTGGTGAGATGGAAAAGAAGGAATGTGTATTACAAGGGCAAACGATGAAGTTCTGTGCTAAGGAGGAAGATGCTTCAACCCTACAGGGAGTCAGTAATATAACAGCAGAATCTCATGGGCTTCAAGACTGTGATCTGGTCAAAAGCCCTTTGTATGCTGATTTCCAGAACATTTAAAACCAGAATACCCGTGCCAGACATCTGAATCTCAGGAACAAGAAAAAAAAAGCTTTCTATGTCTGAAGTAAGAATATCAAAAATAATGTAAACTACCAGCAAACCTCTCCTTCTCCTGAAAATTTTAATAATGGAGAAACTTGTTGTTTATATTAGTTGTTTATATTACTTGTTGTTTATATTAGTTCACTATTACATGTATTTTGGGCCAACAGGCTGCCTATATGAAGTAATTAATTGCCAGCTGAGTCTTAAAAATTTTAGTCTGGGGCAGTGTAGTGGGTTGACCCTTGGCTGAATTCCAGGCACTCACTAAAGCTGCTCTCTCACTCTCTCCACGACTGGACAGAGAAGAGAAAATATAATAAAAGGATCAGGAGTTCAGATAACGACCATGAGAGATCACCAAATACTGTCATGGCCAGAACAACCTCAGCTTGGGGATATTTATTAAATTTATTACTAACAAAATCAGAGCAGGATAATGAGAAGTAAAACAAATCTTAAAAACATCTTCCTCCTGCCTATCCCTCTTTCCTGGGCTCTACCTCCTCTCCTGCAGCAGTGCAGGGAGATGGGAAATGGGGGTTACAGACAGTTCATCACATGTTGTTTCTTCCACTGCTCAGGGAGAGGAGTCTTTCTCCTGCTCCACTGTGGGTTCCCTCCCACGGGAGACAGCTCTTCATGAACTTCTCCAGTGTGAATCCCTCCCACAGACAACAGTTCTCCCCAGACTGCTCCAGTGCAGGTCTATTCCACACAGTGCAGTCCTTCAAGAACAGCCTGCTCCAGTGTGGGTCCTCCACAGGGCTGGTCACGAGTCCTACTAGGAAACCTCCAGCATGGGCTCCTCTCTTCACAGGTTTACAGGTCCCTGCCAAGACTCTGCTCCAGCATGGGTTTCCTATGGGTTCACAGCCTTCTTTCAGGCATCCAGAGTGGGTCCCCTCCATGGGCTGCGGGTGGATCTCTGCATTACCCGTGGATCCCCGTGGGCTGCAGGGGCACAGTTGCTTCACCACAGCCTGCAGAGGAATCTCGGCTCTGGCACCCGAGGCACCTCCTCCCCTTCCTTCTCCACTGACCTTATGTCTGCAGGCTTGTTCCTCCCACATGTTCTCACTCCACTTTTTCCTGGTCCCAATTACATCTGCACAATACTTTTTTTCCCCTTTCAAAATACATTAATAAATAGGCATTACTATCATTCCTGATGAGCTCAGCCTTGGCCAGTGGTGTGTCCATCCTGGAGCTGGCTGGCATTGGCTCTGCTGGACATGGGGGAAGCTTTCAGCAGCTTCTGACAGAAGTCAGCCCTGTAGGCCCCCACACCAAAACCTGGCCATGCAAACCCAATACAGTTCATGGTGGAATTTTGTACTTGGCAGCTGCAAAGTGCACCACTCTTGTTGATAGAGTCAACCTCCACCTGTACTTGTTCCTGTGATTCTTGCTGCTCTTCATGTTTAAAGATGATTTTTATCATTGGGATATGTTTATTTCAAAGCATTTGAAGAGATTGGTTTCATGGAGATTAGCATCATTATTAGAATGGTGCTTATTTTACTAATCTCTATTATGCAACTGTTCATTCTTGATTATTAATAAGCATTTCCTTTTGATAGAAACACTTCCACAGCAACCAATTATAGTGCTTTGTGCAAACACAGGATTATGAATTCCAGTGGGGAATAAACAACAAGTGCAGTGGAATTTTAAAAACAAAGAGCTTGTTTTCATGCAAATGCCTCAGTGCTAAAAAATGGGGAAAATTATATGCTGGAGAAGCAGAAGTTCCTTCCAATTAGAATGTTTTTCAACAATTTCCACAAAATGCCTAAATTAAGAACTTAGCACTTGCTGGAGCAGTACATCTCATCTGGTATTCTCTCTCCAGCAGCAGCCAATGTCAGAAATGTGTAATCACAACTCCTCCCCAGAACCATTTTCCCTGAAAAGACTCACTGGATGTCATAGCTGGTCCAGTCTGCCTAATTAGGCAGGACTACAGCCATTTCCAAGCAGAGCTTTTTTCTGAGCAGATCCAGCTGAAAGAGGATGCCCTGACTTTGTGATTTGTTTCCTGGCTCTAATACTGCCTATCTTGGGCAGTGCAGCTGGAGCAAATGGTGTCTCTGTTCTGCAAATACTTTTGTGTATGATTAATGCTGTACCCTTGATGAGAGTTTTTGTATCTAATGATAAGCAGAGGACAAGGAATTTGCAGAACCTGGTACACATTTGCTCTTTGCTCTACAAAGGGTGGTCTATCTGTGGGAGGTGAGCTTTGCAGTTTCTTTTAAACAGCTGATAATACTTAGGCTTAAACCACAATGCC
The DNA here is from genome assembly GCA_013399945.1 of Ploceus nigricollis. Lineage (NCBI taxonomy): Eukaryota > Metazoa > Chordata > Aves > Passeriformes > Ploceidae > Ploceus > Ploceus nigricollis. The sequence continues at coordinate 572,349 of VXBC01012962.1, forward strand.
ATATATTACACATGTCCAACTATTAAGATTAGAATAAGATACGTGCCAAAAATATTTTAAAACTGCTTATTTAATTTTGGTTTTATCAGTCAGGAGATATCCTCTGTGTTCATGGCTTCCAATTACTGTTTATAGCTCCACAGCGTGATTTTTTTCCCCCTTACAAATACAGCCTTGTACCCCTTATCTACCATAATGATTGCTTCAAATAAAATTTACTTTCTGCCTGTGAAAACAATTGCAAGGGTAAATAGCAATTTGCTAGTGTGTGCTTTAAATAAGCTTTATTTTGTTGATGTCGTATGTGATTATTTGGAAAAGAGATTTTATTCCCTAAGAATTGGCTTGTGCTGTGAGGGAACTTGATCACTTGACAAAAGCAGACATACAGTTACCTCGTGGTGGAAAGAAAAAGAGTATAAATGTCTCATGGGCCTGTTTTAAAGACACAGACAGCAAAATCAGAGAGCCCCCATCCTACAAAGGTCAGCCGTGCTCCTGATGCCTGGAGAGCGAACAGACACTTCTCTCCTGAGATGAATTTCCCTCTGTTTCAAAAAAACAGGGTGGTGAGGCAGAGCAAGGATGGCACAGCATATAATGAGCTCTTCTTTGAGCTGGATCCATGCATTTCTAGTGTGGTGTAAAGAGAATGACTCACGAAAAAAAAAGAAAGACCAAAAGCCCTGCTCTGGCAGGAGTTTTATGTTATGGGCTGTATGGGGTGCATGTACAAGGTACTAGGAGGGATAATCTCTGAGCCAGTCCCACAAGGGCTATGTTACAGGAAGAGATGGCCCTAAGGTGTTGTGGAAGTTGGCAGGGATGTGCCTGGGACCTGGGCAGTGCTGCTGGAGCCCTTTGCCAGGATATGACACAGCCCAGTGCACCCCTGGATGAGCCTGGAAAGGCAAGCCTGAGGCAATGCCCAGATGCTGCTGGGCATCAAAGCACAGGTGCAGGATTGAAAGCAGTGCAGGAGCATGTTCACATGGGGAAGGTACCAAGGCTAAGAGACCCTGAGCTTTTAATGTTTTTGCAGTTGTGACTGGAGCAAAATTCTCATGGGTCCCATTTATCCCAAGTGCAACATGGCTGAAATCAGCGTGAGTGACCTCTTGGTTTGATTCCCCACAAATAGCAATGTCAGAGCTATCTCTTAACTGCCTGGATTTTATTAACCTTGTCAGTTTTTCTCAGCTATCCAAAGGAATTCAGGGAGCTTAAAAATCAGAACAACCACTCTGGCTATAAAGTACCTGGATCTTAACCTGCCAGCCCTGTCCTTACAGGGGAAGAGTTGGAATTTCACAGCCACCCATGTCTCATCGAAGGATTCCAGTAGCAATAACAGAAATATAGGGGTTTCCCCCCCAAAAAAATCCTCCTGAAAAATTCCTTTACAAATTCTGTAATTATTCTATTTGATGAGCTCTGATTTTCTCTGTAAGGATGCCCCTGGTTTCCCCACGAGAGAGAACCTGATCCTGCTGTAGCTGAAGTCAAAGGCATCTTCAGCACTCGTTGCAATGGAGCAGATGCAGAGTTGCAGAGGATTCTGTCTGAGGACCCCAGAATTCAGCAGGGCTTGCCTTGGCTGCTATGGTGCTTTTGCCTTAGTGGAGTTGCTTTAGAGACACAAATGGTCCCTCATATTTCTTTTAAAGCAGCAGTGTCAGTAAGGTCAGCTCTTGTTGTTCTGGGACATCGGCTGAGAAAACGCTGACTTAGGAGCAGGACTGGTTGCCAGGCACAGATGCTTTAGTGTGATTTGCAAGCCTGGCACACATCTGCAGCAAGCAGACTGTGTGGCACAAGTATAAAGCCAAGGTTTTTATTCTAAATTTCTTTCTCTTTCTTTTGTTTCCTTCTTCTTCCCACGAGTCTTTTAAAACTGGCTACTGATTTTAAGCCCAAAATGTTTTGTGCTTCTTCACAGGAAGGCATTACACTGTGAATCTCTGTAATTACTGGGCTGACCAAAGCTTTTTTCCACCTCTACTTACTGTTCTGCAGTGGCCCTAGCAGTCCTGTGTCAGGCTCTTCATGAAACTCTTTTGCTTATTCTCAAAGTTGCAGTTTTTAACTTTTGTCTTTTATTCACTCATTGGGATAAACCTTGACTGCCCTAAAGCTCTGCCACTTCTTGCTCTTTCTGGAAGTTCCTGGCAACTTGGTTGTGGTTCTTGGTTCTGGCTTGAAGAGTGTGCTCACAGGATTAAAAGCCACCTCATTTTCTTCTTCACACTAGTGTTCTGTGGGAGCAGGGAAATATCTCATGTGCCACATATGAATCAGGTTCTCAGAAAACCCCTAAAAGAACGAGAAGAGGATTCTATGTGTACAGTTTGACCATCTTCAGCTACACACATAGAGTCTAGTGGACACTGTTGTCTAGTGATGAGTAAATTAGCCACCATCAGCCACAAAGACACTAAATATGTGTCTTTATTCAGGGTTGTGGAACGGGGGAATATGGTACCACAAATTGTTTTATATTAAGTAGCTGTTTGTATTGGTTTTTAACACTTGTAAAAAAATTTAATAATTATGCTGCACTCTGAGCAGTGATAATTTGAACTTAAAGTTTCAACAGCATGAAAGGGATCTCACATTGGAGCTGGTCAGGAAAGCTGAAAATACAAACAAAGAGATTGATCTTTTCCCACTGCTGTAGCCTTTTTTTCCTGATTTTGCATAGTTCCTGCCCTTCCGCCTCTCGCCAGGGATAAACCTACTGACCTCATCAGCAGATGTATTTTTAGATGCATTGTTTCTAGCTAGAAGGTTGCAACAGAGAGGGCTGTTAACATGTGTTACTTTGAGTTTGTGCTTTTTGTGTTTCAGAATAGAAATAACTGCAGCCTTCAGCACCTTTGAAGGGGATGGCCTTGCTGCTCTTTCCTTGCTCGTTTATGGACTCACTTGGCAGATGAAAGTTCTCTCCATCAACGGAATAGTCTTGGGTTTGGCCACTTTTGATCTGTAATGTATTTGATATTGTTTATGACACTGCTAAATAAACAGAATGATTACCCTGGATTTTACTTCCTCTAAAACAGAAGGACATACTGTGTAACATGGAAATAGATACTTAGTAATTAGCACGTACCATGCAGCATCACAGAGACGCTGTCAGAGCACACACCAACACTGCTCACCTGCCTCATGGTTTACCTGTACATTTTCTTACTTGAGTGATAATGTTACAAGATGTGCCTGGAAAGCTGTGACACCAACTCCTTCATGGACCTCATTCTTCAAATCAAAATTAATTTTGAGTTACAATTGTACAGGAAAAATAAAGTGGGAAGAACTGAGAAGCTTTTATAGAGGGCCTGTTTCATGAATACTCTTCTGCAACCTGGTAGGACAGAGCTCTGATTGTCATCCCTATACCACTCCCTCCCCTGTTCTGCTGGCTTTGTTGACCATAAAAGTGTGCTTCTAATTTCCTAATTTCAATAGTAAAATAGAGCATTTTTGTGGAATAGGGACCAATTAAAAATAATGAGGGACAGCCCTCAAATATTTAAATTAAATGACAAATGAAAAAAATATGCTAACTGATGGTTATGTTCACACATATGGCCAAACACCTCCCTCTCTTCCTCTTCAGGGCACAGTCCCCCTGTGCTGGGTGACCCCATCATCCAGATGAGTAAAGCAATGAGAATACACCTGCTTTTGGGCTGTGCAGTTGGACATGCCTTTCCCAAGGTGTGCAAGGTTTAAAGGCAAGGGGATGGTGGATGCCTCAGCAGATGCAGTGCTGCCTCCTGCCTCCAGCCCCAAGCCCTGGGTGCATCCCAACACTATCTCTGTGGGAAACAACCTGCTTCTGGGGCACAGTGTGGGCAAAATTGTGTCTATATCAAGAAGGGAGGCTTGTCCTACACATCTGGCCCAAGTACCTGAGCCAAGTACTTAAAAGAGAGGGAGGAAGCTCTCTGGGCCACCTCTGCCATGACAAAGATGACATGTGGTCTGGCTAGTGAGGACAATCATGGAGACACTGAGAAAAGCAGCATCATTTTCCATGCAATTTCACCTCCTTCTCATTGCCTCTGTGGAAAGAATTCCACTGGCTGCTTTGTAGATGGTGTTATATATAGCCCAAACGCTTACTGCCTCTACCTATATGGATACCTATTGTGTAGCAAAGAAAAACAGTGGAAGATAATTAATCCTGGAGGCCCACTCCTCTCATGAAAAATCAATAAAGAGTTTTCCTTGCTATGTTTCCAGGTAAGAGAAGAGAGGACAATTTTTATTACAACTGACAGTTCCCTTCCCTGGAGCAGAAAGGTTTTCCCTTACATCTAGCAGAGAGAATAGTGTTTTGCACCTGCCAGATGCTGTTGCCATGGCAATTGAACTTCACACTTACATTGGAGAAGCAAAGCCCCAGGAGTAGGTACAGAGCAAACACAGCAGAGAGGGTGCTCTGCTGGGGGCTGCCAGGTGGCCCAGGACTTCGCCTCCCCATTTCCCTATTCAATTGATGGGTAATTTAACTTTTTAAACAATTTTGGAAGGAGTTTCAATTGAGCAAATGACGCTGGCTGGGAATTTTCTTGCCAGCAGATTGTGTTTGGGCTGCTTGCCTGTGGCTGTGGATGCACCAGTCTGCAGGAGCTGAGTGTGCCTTCAGGGCTCTGCCAGCCCAGGCTGCCCTGAAACCTTGTGCCCTACTGGGCCTGTCCCCTCCTGTGCCCAGACATACGGGTCATGGTTAGACAGCTGGAGGCTTTTAAAAGCACTCATCATTTCCCTGAATTCCTTCACCGGTGCCTAAATAGTCACAAGGTACCCTTTCAGGTGGCCCAAATCCACTCCGAAGTGCACAGGGGCCACGACATGGTCAGCAGGCAATTTATTCTCAATACCTCATTTCCCAAATGTCCCAAGCAAATGCACATTTTGGCTAAGGACTTCCACACCAAACTTAATTCCTGAAGGACTTTCCATTGTTCAAACACGATTAACAATTAAGTTAGGGAGTGTGTGGTGTAATGAGCACCCAGAGCTCCTTCTTGGCTCAGCTGCTGCTTTGTTTTGATAGCACCACACACAAGGCTATGACACATTGACCTTAATCATTGATCGGTGCCCCATCCTGCCAGGCATTGCACACATCAAGAGAGACTTGGCCTCGAGAGAAATCCCTGTTTATCACTGTACTTCTGGCAACAAGAGAGGGTTATAATGTGGTGAGAGGTGCAGCTGACAACTGCAGAGTGCTGTGCACTCACTGGAGGAAAGGAACTTCAGTTGCACAGGCCTATTCTTTTTAAAGATAATTTTCTATGGAAAATAAACCCCAAAGCTCAGAGAAAAGTTATAGGTGAGACATTTCATTAGGAGAAATGAATGACTGAATTAAATACTAATCAAGCAAGCTCTGAAGCAGCATGCTACAATTGTTAGCCTCTAGGACCTTGAAGAATTTGCTTTCTTACAATTTCTACTTTAAAAAAAAAGCCATCATGGATGACGGAAAAAGACTTCTGCTTTAAACTACGTACTCCCAACTCTGTTAACCTCTAGTTACCTTGGCTGAGAGTCATGCCAGTCTCTAAATCTCACTTAACATGTTCATTTAAGCTACTGAATGTTCATATTCAGGTTCCTTCTGTAGTTAGTGGAGAACCGGAGACAACCAACCCCAATCTGATGAACCTGACAAGTGCCTGCTCCCCTCCCTGTTTCCCAGGTGGAGCTGGTGCCACAAATGGGGATGGGCACCATCTGCACTGGCCATTTCTAAGCTTAGATACATGGCATTTCTAAGCTCAGGTGACAGGTCTCACTGTCCAGGTCAGCAGAGAAGCAGCATTGCAGACAGGCAGGAAAGGCCAAAGTCCAGCTACACTCACTGTGTTTCCTTGGAGGAAGTTGTGCTTGAATCTTTGTGGTAGTAAAGCATGAGATAAACTAAAGGAGTAAGTAGGGACAGAGGGTGCTGAGCTCTGACTACCCCAGCGAGCTGTCCCAACTCCCCCTTAACACAGGAGAAAACATTTCTCTGTTCTTTTCCTGCTTGTTGGTCCTGTCTAATAACAGAGTACTTCATGGAACACTGTCTGTTTCTCTGGGTCTCCACAACAAAAATTTCTCTAGTCTCTCATGGAGACTGTCACAGAGCAAACAATAAACTGATCTGTCTGGGTAATTACAACAAAATCAATCACTTGAATGGCAAGAACAAGCTAATGTGCAGTGGCTGAAGGAAGGGTCTTCCCTTCTCATCTTTAGCTCTGTGTTTCAATCAGTCAGGCCACTCAGCTTTGAATTATGTCCCAGAAATGCCACAGGAGCAGGGCTGAAGCAGAGGTTAGTCTTAAAAAAAGGATCAGTGAAGAGTTTGGGTGGGGCTCATATGGCTGCCACTTGTGAACATTTGGTGCCCTGGCATCAGCACATGCAGCAGGTGAGGATGGACAGCTGGACTTTTGCACCAGGGCATATTGAAGGGGTCAGACAGGCCAGTGAGGGATGTGCAAGTGCATCGAGAGAGGGACGTGGCTTTTTGAAAAACATTTGACCCCCAAGTGCCCCCCACGCCAACCCGAGGTAAGAGCGGCTTATGCTTCATTTCCCATCCATACACCAGTTTCCCTCGAAAACGAACATATTGTACTCTGCAGAGGCGGACAATTTGCTGAATTTCATTTCACTCCTTCAATCTGCTTAATGAATAACAATAAGCTTGAAGGTTTCACTGGATTCCAGCACTGAGCTGAAATTTTCATTAACAACAGGTTTTCAGACCTCACTTGAATTTGGTTCTGCCTGGATCACTTGCCTCTTGCCTGTCCTTGCATGGCTAAATTTTATGTTGCCAAATGAAACCAGTTCACCTAAAAGGCAGAAAGAAATAATCTAATAGGAAATTCTTGAAAGAGATTTGTAATGCCAAAAGTTACTGCATGGACAGATTTCACTCTTCTGGTAGTTAATATGACTCATTTTGAAATTGGATAATTGCTATATGATGGTGAGTTCATCACTTCAAAACAAAACGAGGTGTGGGTGTGTTTATGTGTGCGTGCAGGGCATTAGCATTTACTAGCCATTAAAGAAAGTATATCTTCAGTCTACTAGTTCAACTGTTTTCCAAGTTGTAGTGGAAACCCTGTGTTATATAAATAGTTAAAGCCCAGTCAAATGTTGGTGGTCTTCTGGATTTTGACCACCATTCATTCTGGGCAGGTGAGCTCTGTCAGCTCTGTCCAGGAAAGGGTCAAGGTCCTTGTAGGAAGGACCCAAATACACATGACTGGATGCATGACTAAAGTGAAGACACAGAGCTTGCAGTGGTACAGCCCAGACTCTGGCAAGACTTGTTGTGGTCATCTAGGCTGAGCCTGCAGTGAAGAGAGATGATCAGGGTAGAGGTAGACAAGGATTCTAAAATAATCCTTTTGCCCTCATAAGCAATTCTTATGATTTATGGTTATCTTTTAATTTAAATATGCTTAGATTATACAATAAGTAAAAATACAGGTATTCATATACCTTTTTCTCCTAGAGATTCTAGCAAATATATCTTTAGAACCGAATTCTTCAGCAAGTCAGGACAACATGCTTCAGAACTTTTCAGTGACATGGACTGTCTACAAGAGCAAATTAACTACTCCTAAGGTGGAGACAGAATGGAAGAATTCCATCCCATGTATTTTTCCATTGGATGAGGAAATCCAAATGTCTGAAGATTATGGGGATGTTGTTCTGTCTTCATTGAAGACCCAGCTTCTCCTAATATTTAATCTAAGTCCTACAACTCACAAATGAATGCCCTGAACTTGAGCCCTTCAGAGATAAAATCCCATTTCTTAAGTCTTTCTCATTTTCCAGAGAGACAGTACAATTGGAAATTTTCAAAAGTGATCTGGGAAAGACCTTGAACAATGTTGTGAAGTTAATCTTGTTTGGAGCATAAATTTGGACTAGATGACCTGCACAAGTCCCCTTCGAGCTAAATTTCCCAGTTAATCTATCTTTCTCTGCAGGGGGATTCTCCCCAGACAGTTTCCATCTTTCCTGAAACACAGTATACATACACAGACATTGAACTACATCTTGGCTTTGAACAAAAAAAAGCATTATTTTGGATGCTTTATAATCCTGTTCATACACCTCAGTATTATCTTCACATAACTGTTCTCACTTGTGTTCAGCCTACAATGGATGCATCACAACCCCTACATCCTTTCCTGCATAACTCTCATTGAGTTTTTCCCAGCCCAGCAGGTCCCTAGTTTAATATTTTTTTATACCTGAACTAACTTGCACTTATCTTACTGGGTTTTTTGGGTTTTTTTCAGCCTACATCTCCTGCTTGCTGAGATAATTTTGAATTCCAATCCTATCTTTTGATGTACTTTCACATCAACGTCCCCTCAAAGCTTGGTATTTACAGATTAAATAACCAGGAGGTTATTAAACACTTCCTGATCTCTCCCTCTGTTCCACCTACTTCTTACAAGTGAGCCACAGAGGAAACATGAAAGACCAAAGGAAGATATTATTTTGCTATTGGATACTACTTTTGAGCTACATTTTCACTGAGAAAAATAAAATCTTCTGTTACGGCCACCCCTAAATAAAGGCAATGTCATGCCCCAGAGCATGAAAGAGTAGAAATCCTACCAGGATGAAGGGTCATATCCCAAACCAAGCCAGTTAACACACTTGAGGCACACATTCCCCTCCTGAAGGGCAAGGTGCAGAAGGAGCAGTGGGGGAATAAGCCTGGCCCTTGCAGCACAGTGCTGAGAAGTGTGCATTAACATCTTCTGTCGAGCTGCTGCCTTCCTTCAGAGAGCTGTGCTGTTACCTCCTCACACTGCAGGGTGTCTCAGCAATCTCTGTGTCTCCGGCCCATGGCTTGTTGGCCAAATGCTTTTATTTCACCCATGCCAAAGAGCATCTGCACAGCTGTTTCATATTAACCAACGTGTGGTTCACACTTGTAGGAGCCATCTGTGCTGAGTACCATTTTGACTGCTGTCCTGATGCTTCTAAGAGTAGCCTTGCTCTCCCTCTTTCTCAAATGTTATAGAGCCCCCAAGACTACACAGCACATTTATTAAGAGAACAGAATTTGTTCCACACTGATAGCACTCTCTGGGAACATAGCTCTGAAGCTAAATGCTTTTGCCATGCACAGATGTCAAGCCCATAAGGCTACCAAGAGCCAGATATGGAAATGTCAGCAGTCTGTTAAACGGCAGGTGGAGGGAAGCTTTTATGATTATCTCCAATTAGCTGGAAGTCTGAGAAAAAATTCTTGCTAAAGAACTTTCAGACTTTTAATCACCACTTGTTGATGGCTACAGCTCTTCCCATCTAAACATAACGAGGGCACAAAGCAGATCTGTAACCTTGGCTTTGCAAGGAGCCAAAGGCTGGACTGTCTCTGCACAAAGCACTCCTTTGGAGTACGCAAATAAATCTGTCACAGACTTGCATCAAATCAGTGCTGTTGACAGCTTTTTTTGTCCATGCAGTCAGCTCATCACCATCAGGAATGATGGAATGCCAGGAAGTAGCAGTGTACTTCCAGGATGATACTGCTGGCCCTCAGCTGTTTCTCTCAGTGCTGGTCAGGGGGTTCTGCACCAAGCTCCCAGGTTTAGGATACATCCTTGTTGTTGCAGGCCATGTAAGTTCATGAAATTATCTTTGGACAGGTGCAGCATAAAAATAAGAATATATTGCCAGACATGGGAGTGACTGTCGAGGGCAGCAGAATGGGAATTCCTTGGTGTTGGTACCCCGTAAGTGAGATAAGCTACCTGGGATAAGGGAAATCTAGCTGTGCAAATAATGTTTTGTACTTAAACAATAAAATCAGAGAGAAAATTTTACAGTACTTGGTGCCTATTCTCCTGCCATTTCTTCCTGCAGGCTATGGAAGCAGTTTCTCCCAAAACACCCTACCTGCAGAGGTCAGAAAGGGCAGCTCACATCAGAGGAGGTCCTGGTATAGATACAGACCCAAATTTTTCTCTGCAGTGATGCTCTACTGCTTGCCCCAGTGTCCTGCCTTCCCTCTGATCCTCTGCCAGGTTCTAGCTTTTCCAGCTCCACTATTCCACTAAGCACATTCCACTAGAGAATACCAATTGGATCATTCCTGTTCTCACAAACTCTGTTGTATTACTAGTAATAGGCCAAATTTCAAACATCTATGTAACAGAAAGAGCTAGCACTCCTACTTCTGCATTAGCTCAGCTCAGTGTAGAAATCCAGTTTGTGTATCCAAGTTCAGACTTAGATGTTCAAATAGGAGACCCCACAAAGCCTTAAGTAGAAACTGTGATCCATAAGCCTACATGACTAATGTCAGGTGCATTTTTTACTCAAAAATCACGTTTCCTGTCAGAGATGAAAGCCCTTCCAATAATTGCTAAGGTAGGTTTAAGACTCAGCATTTAAATGCTGTCTATCACAACCTGTGTCCATGCCTGTACCCTTATCGAGAACCATTTTGGGGAGATTCAGCTCATCTAACATATTCATAATTGTAGGTGTCTTCATCTGAACTAATCACTCTGGACTCCCTTTTATAATCAATAGAGAGAAATAGGCAATTTTATGCTGTGACTCATCTGACATATCTTAACATCTGTTTTAGGATAAAGTGAATCATGCTCTAGAGCTGTTCCTTTTCTTTCATATTTTTTTTTCTCGAGGCAGCTAGGTTTACTAAATTGAACAGCAACATCTACACACCTTTCTCCCCTTCTGCCCTAGAATCCATCCAGATCACAACATCTCCTCTTAGGCTCTGAATATATCATTTTTGCTCCAGCTTTTTCACATATGCAGTTTGTGTTCTGGTCAGTGCTTTGCCATGGCTTACAGCATGTTCACAGGTGAAGTCCTTCGGGAGATATCCCTCAATGCTTTCTTCCTACATCTCCCCTTCATTCTGCAGCTGTTTCCTCACGTACTGCCAGGGAATGAGCAGGACATCATAACATCTCTGTGCCTTGTGAATGTCTGCAGCCTGAGTAAAACATTTGTATTTTCCTAGGGCTGGCTGACTTATACTCCTACTTTGTTTCTGTCTCTATGTTTTCATGGTGCCCAGCTGAAACCCTGTTAGGTGGTAGTTGAACACCCTCCTATCCTCAAGTTAAAGAGGAAGAATATAACAAATGTAGTTTAGTGTGAAGGAGCCATATTTCAAAGTCACATTCTGCATGAGACCAGTCTCAAGTGAGCTCTGCAGAATGCAAGAGGAGCATTCTTGTGGAGCGCTCTACTGGCACCTGCAAGAGAGCGTGAGAGTAGTCTGTGTGTGCCATTAGTGTTCTCAGCACAAGCTGAGAATCCCATTTCCTTGAACCTTGCTAGAATTTCAAATATACCTGCAATGCTGATTACCTGTAGATGTATTAGTTCCATAGTACCATTGCCAAATTCTCCTAGCATAGCCTCAAATTTTATATTGCATCACTACACCATTTACCTCGGTAGCAGAGGCAAGCTGTGCTCCAGACAGCAGTAATCTCTTGGTTTTGCATTGATATAGTATTGGGGTGAGAGCTGCCTAGGGCAAGCTCATGATAGAGGTCCATAGGAATTCATTCTCCCCTGCAGAAATTCCAGAGCCAGATCGCGACTCTGTTGTGGTGTGTGAGTTTACTTGCTGCTGAAGAGCTGCTTTGCAGGTGGGGTAAAAAGGCAATCACAAGATGCAACACGCTGTGCAAAGATGTGATCATCTCTGCTCCTGGAGATCCCTGAGGATCCCTGCAAGCCCCAAAATGTTTCTTTCCCCTTCAGCGGCAAATGGGAAGCTGGGTTGTTTCACCCTGCTATGAGATGTCTGAGTGGTGCAGAAGGCTGTCAAACCATCATTCTAATGTGAGGCAACAATTTCCATCTTTCAGAGGTGCAGAGAGGAGAAGGCAGAATCCATTGCTGCTGTGCCAACTGAGCAAAGAGATCATTGCTCATGCCTAGAAAGGCTCTGCTTAAATATCTACTGCAGTAGCTTGTTGGGCTGCACAGAGATCCCACAAACTGAGCAATAAATTAACTCACTCTGGATGGAAAAGGGACTGTCATATAGTCTGATCCAGAGACATTCTGTGCTGACACCCTCTCTTCCCCAGCTGTCAAAATTAGAAGACACAGGAGAGCAATGGGGTGGGATGCACCTTCCAAGGGCACTTAAAATCACAAGGCTCATTTACCTTACAGGGCTTTTTTCACTGTAATATCATGTATGAGCTTTTGACATGTGATCTACTTTTCTAATCCTCCAGTCACTTCCCATATTTCTTAGTACTTGTTGTTGTTTCGTATTGGGTTCTCTCTCTTTTTTTTTTTTAATAGAAATGAGAGAAGCCGCTGTGGTCTAAAAAACTTTTGGACGAAAGGGAAAAAAATACAAGCAGAGGGATAGATTGCAAACTATTTCTAGCTTCAGAAAAAACCCAAGCAATTCTATTACTGAAAAGGAATCTGTAGTGCAATATTAAAAGATAAATTTCTTTAAGAATGAAATTACTCCAAGAAAGATGAAAATTCTATTGCATATGTAACGTTGGTGTTCATCCAGGAGAAAAAAGGACCTTTTATAAGGTCATATGAAACATTTGCAGCAGTAGAAAATGTTACTCATTTACATTCCACAGTTTTTCTTCTTTTAAATATTTTCTAGCAAAGAAAATGGTTTCAAGCTAAGAGAACCCATTCACTAGATTTACTTTTCTCTTTGGTTAGCCTACTATGTATAGGCAAAAGTGTAGTTTTGCTATCTGCTAAATCTGAGCAGTATTTAACAACAAGAATAGCCCAGCTGAAACAAATAGTCTCCTTTGTGGAAGAAGAGATAATTCAGTGAAAACATGGCAGACTCCAACAAAAGGCTCAATCCTGAGAGATATTTAGTAGTCTGGCACTGATCCATCATGGCCCTCAGTTTGAAAACTGCAAATCTAACTGTGTCTGTATTGTCAAGCATTTCCTTAGGCACAATGCAAGAGCAAAACACCCCAAAGTCTGCAGGACACAGGCCCAAACAAGAAGAAGAAATAACCTGAGCACATCTTCTGGGTATAACAGAGGTCTATGAAATGCTAGGACAGCTGATGAGGTTAAAAAGTTGACCTGAAGAAGCACCTGATTCATGAACAACTGTTGTGTGAGCCAGTTTTTTAATAGACAATGACTGGTGAGGTAGCTCTATTACTACCAGCTGGTATCCTGTTTCTTCATCTTTGGATATAGGCTGGAAGCAATTAATGTTAATCCTATTATACATGCTACATGGAAGATTTGAAAGCCAAAGAGATTTCTTGGCACTTGCTTTGATTTTTTTTTTTTTGGGGGGGTGGCAGGGCAGAGAGGGTATGTGGAGATAGTTGGTATATTCCTTATCTTCATTTAAACATTAGCACCTCAAAGTTTTCATATTCTTGCAGAATCTGGGTTTTTTTTTGTTCTAAATTGGTGTATTAGACACTATGTCCCAAATTCCTTGCCAGATTTGAAAATTATGGTGTTTGAAAACCAATAGTTTATTTTTTCAAGGATATTTTAAAATTCTATTTCTGGAGCTTTAAAGTTCTCTGATTTTTAAAAATATTTTCTTACCTTGATAAGACTGGAATGATAAATGCAAAAAAAATTGTAAGGCCATTCCATATTCACAGAGGTTTATCTGAATTTTTAAATTCTATTGTCCATTTGAGTAAGCCATTTTAGTGACCATTGGTCACTTATTGCTTTATAAACATTAAAAAATGAGTATTTCGTGTCAGACCTTCTTGGACTGCAATTATTCCCCGACAGTGGTTAATCCTGGATGACTTGCGAGGAGGACCAGGATATATTGGATATTTTATCTGATGTTTAGGCTTTCATAACTGTGAGATTTCCTACAGAGATGCTTCCTACCATTGCTTCCTGGTCACCAGCTTTCTGAGGAGGACATGGCTCAGGACTGCCCTAGGCTAAACAATCCTATAAAAAACTTGTACCTGAAGTTTTCTGGAGGACTCTTTCATCTAATTTATCTTTGAAAGGTAGCATCCTTTCCAAAATGAATCCAAGAATCATTGCATGATATGGATCAGAACAGATGCATACTTCTTGATTTCTCTGGTGCAGTTGCACTGGAGAAAAATCGAGAGGATTAAACTGAGGGTTTGTTTCTTGCTACACATCTGTCTGTCAGCCACTGAGTCACGAGCTGGTCAAAAGCTGATGGGATGTGGTGGTGGCTGGAGCTGCTTTTGAGATGCTCTTTTCCCATGCTCAGGGTTGACAAAAGCAGCTAATGACTGTCCCTGTGCTGAGCCATGTACAGGGTGTCCTGCACCCCTTTCCCCCAGGAGACAGGGCGATAGCTCCTGGCCAGCTCCATCCCTGGCGCTGCATGTGCAAGGGGATGTGTTGGCTGCTGAGGCACTGCTTTCCTCCTGAACATTGTCAGGCTTTTGGGGGAAGGCTGGGGCCACATGGAAATATCCCATGTCTATGGGCTGCCAGCTGGACCACTATGAATAGAGGCTGATATTGCCCCACGAGCACAGACAGAAAGAGGCCATCCTTCCTTCTGTGGAAAACAGCAGAACGATAATTCTCTTGTTTCCTAATAAGGAGATTTCACAGACAATTTTAGTTTAGCCAATTTTTGTCACACATTGCTGGTTAATTGTTTTTGTCTCTTAATTAAGTTCATCTGCCAGGATTTACCCAGAGAACTGTAGCTAAGAGCTCTTTTGCTGACTGCAAATGTCTGTGGAACATTTTTTCCTAAATTACTTGGTTTGCTGTGTTTGAATTTGTTGATCAGAGTTTTCAAAAGTTTAGGACAGGACTTTTGGTTTGTTTAAGGAAGGCTTCAAAATTAGTAATTGGCAAAGTTTACATTTTGATAATGATGTTAGAAGTTCCCACATATCCCTCCCTCTCCAAAACCTGAAGAACACAACAACAACAGATCAGAGGTGGATATAGATTTGCTGAGCTTCATAATAGCTACCTTAGAGAACTTGAACCTAAATCCCATAACTTGAGATGATTCATCGTCTCACAATAGAGTCATCCAAAACTTGGCGTTGTGTGGCTGCAAGGGAAAATTCCACAGCTTTGACATATCTCTGATTTTGTTGTGCTTGCACAGTTAATTTTTAAAAGGCAAAACAGATGCCACTTTGAGAAATCTAGTAAAGAAATTAAAGGGGAAAAAAAAGAGATGATTGCTGGCTGAACTAGAACAAAAGGAACAGATTTTTTTTTTAACTTTATACACTGCAAATATGTAATTGCTAATATTGTGCTTATCAGAGGAAATATAGAAATAAGAATGATTCTTTATACCAGTAATTGTTTTTTTCCCTTTTCAGAATAATTTTGAGGTACCACATTGGTAAATTTAATTTCAAATGATTGTTCTTTCCTAGATTTTGGAAAGGTGAGTCTTCTGTGTAAAAAAAAAAACAAACCCAAGTTTGGCTCCAAACTGTCGTTAGTGTTTAAATATGTACTGTTGTGAGATACAGCACATCTCCTCCTGCCCTTGTATTTAAGTATTCATTTTGATCACCTCTCATTTTCTTTTTCCTGGGTCAGGAAGAATTATCTGCACTTGTCTGGCTTCAGAAGAACTGCTGTCATTATTTATAAAATGTCTGCATCTTCCTTATATTTACCTCTACAAATTATAGGTAATGGAAACCAAATGTGATGGACAACAAGGCAGTTGCTATAATGCAATTTCTGAGCCTGTGTCTATTAGGACCTCTCTACTCCTGGAACACTGAGTCCATATTTCCATTTAATGCTTCCAACAAACACATAAATGGTTCCAGACATACGGGGTAGTGAAACATCTCTAATCCTGAACAACTGGGAGACAACTTCCCAGCAATCCTGAATAAATCTTCCCCAAATCACATCAAACAGTCCATCGCCCACTGCAGTCAGGACTTGAAGAACCTAACCAGGAGACTGAAGCTGAAGGTCTCCAAAGTTCGCTTTGGCTGTGGAGCAAGAGGACAAGGGAGCAAGGCCAGGAAGATGCATCACTGCATGCATTTTCAGGCCATTTTGTGCTGGAGAAGCTTTTTCACCCCCCTTTTGTATCTTCTTATCCTTATAAATCCCATGGAAATAGTGCACATAAGAACTTTCTATCTATTTGTAGAGTGCTTGATGAAATGGAAAGTGATTTTTGATGTTAAATGCAGTGGGCAACAAAGTCGAGAGAAAATAAAAAGAAAGAAGCTACCAGTAGGTGATGGCTAGGGACGAGTTTCATTCCCATCTGGACATTTCCAGCTAACCCATATAAAATGAAATGTTTTTTTAACGTGTACATAAATTCCTAGTCAATCACTCAAGAAGTGGTCTCACAAAGACAAAGCGTGAAGTGTAATCCTGCAGTAAGCAGGCATGTTGGCACCAGGAAAAAAAAAGGAGATAAATATATTTATGCAGACTGAATTTGCTCTACAGAATAAAAGGGATTGCTACTCTGTGGCAAATGACACTGTCCTTGTACCTTAAGCAACCACAGTCACAATAAGTCTCTGAAGAGAACTGCAGAAAATGAAAAAAGCAAGTGTCAGACATGGTCTTTTAAGAAGATTATTTTTTCCAATCGATCTTTTATGTAGAGGGAAACTGATTTTGTCCCATCTCAATCTTAGAGTTTGTTACAAGATTTGCCATTTTTCTAGTCTTCAGTGAACAGAATAATAGTTTGCTTTTTTCCTTCACCTTGGAGCAAAACACTGAAACCTAGAATTATTGCCACAAAACAGATGGGGATATTTCTCATGAAGATGAAAAAGCAAAGACCTAATAAATGAAGAACATTTGAGAAAAGAAGGTTAAAGCAGGCTCTGCTGCACTGTGTTTGGCAGTACGATTTTAGCAATGTAGGGAGTTTTACAAACCAATGCTTTTTTATGTTTTAACTGCTGCAATGCGTCTGAAGGGAAGGATGGATTGTGTTCACTGTTCACTGCAAAGGTGGGTGCAGTCTGGTCACAAATCTGGCCATACTTCAGCATTTCAGATCTCTCATAGCTCTGTTCTGGCCAAAGGGGTGCAGTACTGCCAGGTTTTCTCTGTGGCTTCAGCATCCCCCTTCCTTGGGGTTTTTTTCCTGCTGGGACCAACCATTCTGACAGCGTGAGACAGGGACACAGCCAGGGCAGGGATCTGTTTTCCAGCTTGGCTTTTCCCCTTCTCTCTGCACACTCAGAGATGCTGGTGGATAATATCATCCATGACCTTCTGTTTTTGTTCAAGGGCTGCAACTGACACAACTCTGTGAAAATGAGGATAAGAGTTAGAGAGCTGGGGTCCCAAGACAGGCTGTGCAGTGTAGCTGCACCCAGATACTCTGGATAATAGCCCATGTGCCTGCCTAGCTCTCCCTACCCAGCTTCCTTGTTTGAGGTATCTTCTCTTCCAGAAAGGAATAGCCTGACTCTCAGTGGTAGTATGGTCTCTGCTACACGAATTAACCATTTTTTGTTCCTTATCTTTTTGACTGAGCAGTGGTCTCAAGAGGGGAAACTGAATTGCTGTTTTGTGTGTGTGGCGTTAGGGTTTTTTTAAAAAAAATTTTATTCCTTCTATTTCTAGTCAGCTGAAAGTTTTTTTTTTCAAAATTAATGTATGGACAATGTTATCCCCTGAGACTAAACATAAGGAATTTGAGGCCCATCAGGGAATTTATCATAAAGTTAGCAGTTTGTGAGAACTAAAGGTCCTAATAGAAATTTATAGATTTTAAATCCAGAAAGGACATTGGGAACGCATCATATGACCTCCTGTATAACATAATTCATGGACTTTTATGTAAAAATTTTTACCCACCTTAACTAAACTGAATAATCTTGAAAAGATAGATGGCCACATTTCAACAGTTCAAAAGTAAAAAACATAGCCCGGGATTTTGTTGTTGTTTGTTTTTGTTTTGTGTTGTTTTGTTTTGTTTTGTTTTGAGTGGGTAATTATACTGTCACAATATTTTGCCCACTTCTGTTGTGAGTTTTTCATAATTGTAATACACATCTGTCTGCTCTGGAAAGAGTCTTCTCACATGCAAGCTCTTCTTACAACTGATCAGCTCATATACAGAAACAAATAATTTCCTCCCCATATCCTGCCAACTAATCAGAAAGAATTCCTTCATGTTTGGTGAAAGAGCTAAATTTTACATTCTTGTTGTCGTGCAGTGGGTTTATTTCTTGGGAGGGGTTGTTTTTTTTAGATTTTTTTTTAGTATTTAGCTGGTGTGTCAGGATCTTCTTCACTTGCAGAGCAAGTGTTCTTTCCTTTTAAAGTTCAAATGGTGGAAAAGCAAGTAGAGCATGTTTTGTGGGCCAATCCATCCTTGAGATTACTGATGTTGGATAGCAGATCTGCTTCTTTACACCAAGGCCTTTTCTATTTTTGCCTGTGTAGAAGTAAGTCCTTCAATCAGTGAAAAATTGGGGTGGGTAAATAATAAAGCAAAGATGTGCAGGGCCTCATGCAAGAAAGGGGCCTTTCTTTTATGGTCACTTGTGCTATCAATAACCCCTACGAGTTACACGGATTTGCAGTACAGTATTGAAAGCTTTATGGAAATCCAGAAAGATGACATCAGCTGGCTTCCCTTGATCAACTAGATGGGTTACCTTGTCATAAAAAGTAATTAGGTTTGACATGAACTCATGCTGGCTGTGACTGATGACTGAAGTGTCCTTCAGGTGTTTTTCAGTAACTCCCAGAATAATCTTCTCAATAATTTTACCAGGCACTAAAATGAGACTGAGAGGCCTGTAGTTTCCTGGGTCATCTGTTTTGCCCTTCTTGAAAACTGGGACAATGTTAGCCAGCTTCCAGTCAACTGGGACCTCTCCAGATTCCCAGGATCCCAATTCCCAAGATTGAAAAAATCACTGAGAGAGGCCTCATGATGATATCGGCCTCCTACTTGCTCCTGGCAAAACAGTATTTAGAATGAATGAGGACTCTTTGATCTCCAGCATCTCACCATTGGTAAAACAGCAATGTCACCAAAGATAGCCGGATGAGGGTTTGAACTTTTTTTTGAGTGTTAAGCAGGCCATTGTTTCGCATTTCCTACTTGGATCCTTAAAAAATTCCATTTGATCTAACTCCACTGCTAGTAGTCCAGAAATAAAGCAATTCCTTGGGGCATGAATGCTATTCAGACAAAATAATACCAAATTTTGTCTGCTTTCCCTTGCTGATATCCAGCATCTTTGCCAGCTCATTTTTCCTTAAAGAGGAAATAACCCACTTCTGGAATTTAGATTTTCCTGACTTCTTGGAAAAAGGGAGTATCAAGTGTTCTGAATAATGTTCCCCTTTAAAACCTTCTCAAAATAGCCTTGAAAATATCTACCGCTTTGAAAGCTTTAAGTTCCCTGGGGGTGTAATTCTGCTGACATTGATGGCATCCGCCAGCAGAAACTCTGTTTTTGCAGTTTCTTCTGTGAGCTGCATTCCCTTTTGCTTGATAAGGAGAGCTGCATGAAGTAGGTCCAAACCGAGCCATGAGTATCTTTTGCTGTGCTTTTCTCAGGCTATGCTCAGCACTCAGGCAGATCTGATGCTGGTCTGACAGGGGCTGAACTACTCTGGTTAGTGGGGGCACCACTCACAGCTGAGGCAGAGGGCAATTCTCCCTCAAAAATATTTGGTATGGAAATACTTAAGTATTTGATTATTTTCCTAGGGAACAAATCTTCCCAAGATAATGAATATAAGTCAAAAAGCAAAGATCTCTCACATTACCAGAACAGAAGAGTTTCATAATTCTTACTGAACAAATCACATGCAAGTGAGTCATTCATAATTGCTTTATAAAAATAGTGAATAAATGCTGTCTTATTCTATACTTGATTAAGCACCTGTATAACTTTAGTCAAAAGAACCTGTCTTGTGAGCATAAAGTTGCGGGAATAAGGCTCAGTAAGAACAGCACCTTGTGGAAAATATGAATCCCACAGCCAAAAATGTCTTTGGGAGATGCAGTTCACTTTTAAAGCATTTTCTACTTCAGGAAGATTTCACTTTTGTGCACAGGAAAAGATTGTGCTTGTCTCTCTTTAGGTAAATGAAACTGTCTCAAGTTAGCATGGTAGAGGCAAGAATTTCATCTATCTAACAATAAATTCCTTCATAAATTTATTGTATATCTGCCTAGATAATGGTCAGAAAAGACAGTTCAATTGTGTTTTCTCTTTGCTTAGTTACATCTTTGTTCATAGTACTTTTTTTTTCTTCCTGGAGTGAAGATACAGGCTGAACTCTGGATACAAAATAAAACCAAGTCAAACCCTTGGATTCAATATATCAGAAGGAGAAAAGCTGTGCCATGCTGAAGCTGGGCAATCTCATTCTTTTAATTTAAATACTATCAGTTTTCTGCTAGGGCACTTCACCATCTCTACAGCCAAATTCAGTCCATGTAAAAGTCAACATGAATGTTTGATTTTGGCTTGAAAAATAGTTTGTTTGACAGGTATTGCCTCACAGTGCCAAGCAGTCTTCAGTCCACCCACCTACAGCTCTCCTACTTACAGGTGAACAAAATCAGCACTCCTCCAATCAATGTTTTGGGAGGTTGCATGTGAAAAGAAAGCCTCAAAAAGCTCTTGCAAAGTGAAGCACAGGGTCTTAACATGGAGGTTTAACAAGTCCACAGGCACTATCCAGATGGAGGCTGCCTTTCAGACCTGCCTTGGAAAGGCTGAGCAGTTCTGTATCATTTATGTCTCATCCACTTGATGGGTTTGCCCCCTGGATCCCTGCAGTTGAAATGTCTGATGAATTTATGCACTCCATCCCCATTGGCGGTTGGGGAAAGATGTTGAAGAGTATTGGTCCTAAAATGAAGAATTCTGTGAGAGACACTATTGAAAGTTTTACTAAAATCCAAAAAGTTTATATCAACTGGCTTCCCTTGATCAATTAGGTAACCTTGTCAAAAAAGGAAATTATGTTTGTTAATCAGGACTTTTCCCTCACGAACCCGTGCTGGCTGTTCACGAGGGGAAAGTCCTGATTAACAAACTTAATTTTTGGTGATAGAGTTCTCCTCAAGGCAGTCTGAGGACTGTCCAGCACACCCTAGAAGAGATGCCTCCATCTGGTCAGTGCACATGCTCTTCAAACCTATATGAAAACCCCTAAATTTAGGTGTCTTTATCTATGAGGTAAACAGCTGTGGTGGAAATGGTATAGGGCAAATTGCTGCCATCACTCCTACTCGCGGTTCACCTGGGACACCAGGACTGTTCCTTCACACAAGAACTGGTGCGGGTCCATTTTTCCCCTGAAGGAAGGAAGTTTTTGAGTAGTCCATCCTCCTGTGCTGCTGGTGTCTCCCACCTCAAAATGCCTCTGAGTACTTTTCCAGCATAATTACAGCGATACTCAAAGACATTTGAAGCAGAACGATGCAGCTGACTTATCATTGCTCTTAGGATGTGAAACAAAAGATAAGCAAATGCAATATTCAAAATACTAAGGGTTCATACATTTAAGGGTATTAAATGCATATTCCTGTCAATTCTTTGCTCAAAAACTTTAGACCCAGAGCTATTTCACCAGGCCCTTGGTAATATCCCAAATGAGTGAGCCTAGTAGGCCAGATCTGGTAAAACAAGCTGCTCTTCCAGGCCTGGCAAGTGTTTTTAGGGCCATGACAGTTCTGGTCAGAGAGACTATCAAGCTCCTGACCAGTGCTGTCTTAACATGGTCTCCCTGGTATTCTGTGTGTCCCTTGGCCATGTCCTAACATGCAGTCCCTGTCTGCTCCAAAGCTCAAAGACAACTCCAGCTGCTCTCACAGCTCTTGGAGTGGAAGACTTGTGGGCACTAATTGGAGGAGTAATTAATGGTGTTTGCTGCCAAGGGAAGCATGCATAGCAGCCCCTGAGGAGCTGTGCTGTGCTCATAGACTGGGATGGCACCCCTCTCCTGATTTACTTCTGCTGACAGGATGAAGGTGAGATCTGGGCCTTCTCCTGACACTGGGTACAGTGGCAGCTCTGATTAATGCTCTTGTCACCTCATGCATTGATCCTTCCAGCTCATCTCCTCCATTTCACCTGCTTGGCCTACTTCAGGAATCAGCTGCTCTGCAATCAAGCCTCCATCTCTCTCATATGGAAAATGAGACCTGCCCAGCCATGGTCTGCCCCACAGAGTGTTCCGTGATAGCTGGAGTCTCATGAAGTGTTTTGCCACATTTTTCACCCCACAACTCATAGGGTCTGGTTTAGTGCTCTGCTGGGCACCACGAGGTGTCAGTGCTCACCTCCAGAAATGCTTCTGACTGCTTTCTGAAGATGGTTATTTGCTTAATTACTATGGTCTGAATAGTAGAGCCTCCATGCCCTTTCAGCACAGGGCACAAGAGGGAACACTGCCTTCCCAGTGCAGGGCTGTACTGCTCTGAGAAGCAGCACAAGAGAGGTGTAGGGTGTGAAAAGGCTGAGAAGTGGGGAGTCACCACACCTCCACCCCTGCCAGTGCCACAAGCAGGGAAGGTCCCACTCTACCTTTTGTCATGGAGGTTACTAAATGAGGATGCAATGGTATTATAACTATTGGGAAACTGTAATATGGATTTGTAGGTTGTTAAATCAGTCCAAGATTGATTCCTGACCTTGCCTGCTGTTGTAGCAAGGCTGTGAGTGTGGTCAGACCGATAATGGCCTAAGGCAGGCCCAGCACATGTCCTCCTTCTTCCCTGTCTGGGGAGAAAACATTTCCATACCTGCTACCCACTCTGTGCTGGGGCCTGTGGCACACATGGTGACAGGACTATGACAGCCAGGACTGCTCACACAAGGGTTGTAAAGGCATGGCACACAAGCATCCCAAACTGTGCTGCGTAACAAGACAGAACAAACCCAAGTTATCAACAAGGGTCTGCTTACATCCCCACCAGTTTTACCAGTGTATGTATACTGCCCTGTAAAATTGTTATCTCAATTGTTTTGTTCTTCCAGGAATGAAAGAAAAAGTTTTTATAGTTGCCCACACATGTTCATTTTATTAAAGGTAGAATACGTTTTTAGTAGAAACTGTGACCTTAAAAGAGCAATTTTTCACCACTGGATGGCAGAATCTTCCTCTGGTCTAACAATCTAATAGCAGAACAATTTGCTAAAATTAAAGAGAAATTGGATCTGTCATAATCAATCCAAAGTGGAAGGATCTACTGGAAATGTAATTCCAGAGGCAGAAGTTATATATTTTAGAAACTCCTTTCTGACTATAACACCTGACCTTTCAATATCTGTCCTGCTCATATGAATTACTGGGCACTTGCTCTTCTGAAGATTTGTCAGTGTCCCACAACATTAGTCACCTTGTCAACATGGTGTTTATATCTACACTGAATATTTTTTCTCTTCAACTCCATTTTGCACCACAATTAAATGTCTGCATTTGGGAAATCACTACATTCTAGGGAGATGTGTTTAGGAAGATGTTGCAGTTGTTAATATTATATCCTCTTAAAAACACAAACAATAAGTACAGGTGCTAAAGTTTAATTAATATAGTGATTGGACTATCAAAGGAAATATTATAAAAGAAAAAAAGATATGTACAATATCCATAGGGAGATGTGGTATTTTTAAATCTTGAAACTTTTCAGGAGTTACTTTTAAATAGGGAAAAAGAAATGTATTTATTCACCGTTGGTTCTTTTACTTATAGTATACACTGAGCAGCTTCATTAGACCATGCCTGAGAAAAAGGAGAATATTGAAATGAATTAAGACTTCACCCTTGCCAAGTGGGAAGACAAACTTCATCCTTAACCTCAGAGGGCTTGGAATTAGTTTCTATCAAGCAGAGACTATTAGTTTCTATTAGCAGAGGCCATTAAGCAATCTTGAGTATTGTTAAGAATCTAAAACTTTGATTCTTTTCTGAGTTCCACTTCCAGGGGCATATCCATGTGAAGGTTCTCATAGAGATTTGAATAACCTTCAAAATAAATCTCACAACACTTGGCAATCCTTCTTTTGAAATAACTTTTTAAAATGTTCAAATGAAAAGATTTCCCCAAATGGTTAGCCCTTATAAAGAAAACAAAAAGTATGTGGATAGATAAGAAAGGAGAAGAACCAAGGTGTGTCATAAACTCAGTTGTTTCAGTGCATGAAACATCCACTTTGTATCTTTGACTTCTGCAGCATTCTGTGGCAATGAGTTCAATAGCATCATTATATACTTTGTACAGAGTATGTCTTTAGAAGTCCTTCTTCATGGCATTTTTGCCCTTTTCTTTACAGGTCATTTATGAATTCCAAGCTTTTTGTTGAAGGGATTTTCATTTAAGAGAGACAAATTAGCATTTAGACTGATAGGAACTGAAATAACTCAGCAACAAAATACACGTGATGTAATAGAAAAAGTAAAAGAGAAAGTAAGCAGGGCAGTATGAGTGCAAATAAAACAGAAGGGACATGGACATCTCTGGAGGGGTTGGGGATGCCACTGGCATTTCCGTGAGCCATGAATCTCCCTGTGCATCGGCAGGTGCTGTGCTGGAGCAGCATCTCAGGAGACAGCAGTAGCTCATGTGGCAAACCCCAGTGAGGGGCTGAGGAATTGCTTATTCTCCCCCTTCTGGTGACTACCTTTGGCTCAGGATTACAGCTTACCTTGATTAAAGTGACCCCCCAGCATGACCTAAGATCCATCCCACCCTTCCTCTGTGCGGAGCAGCTCTCCTAGTGTGCTCTCCAAAGAGCATCTCAACCCTGAAAACTGCAGAGCTGCATTTCCTCTGTGAAGCACTTGTCAAGTTGTGCTGGAGGGTAAGAGGGCCTTGAGAACATCTGGATTATAATTAAACAAGAATTTCCAGTAACTAGACCTAAGTGGCTTGAACAACAAATTTACTGCTGATAAAGTGAGATGAATTTACCAGTGTAATCCTCTGTGTTTTCTTCTGTCCTGAATAAAATGTAACTTTGTAATTTATAGTGAGGGAACACTGGAAAAGGCTCATTTTCACTTGAGGGCTAATTGCAGGCCAAATAAAAGACTTTATCAATGGCAATACCCAGCAGCATTACAGTTCACCCGAGTGCTAGGCTCATCAGAGAAATGTAGAATGAGCTGCTGATTAAGAAGTGCAAAATGAGATTCATGGCAAATAAGCCATCACTCATGATGTTTTAAAATATCCTATTAAAGCTACAGTTAAAGTATAGAAAGAGTTTGCAGCATGGCCTATAGTTTATTTTTCTAAGGACCTCCTCATTCAGCATGTCAAGATAAATTCCTGATAGTCAGACTCAACACAGCAAGTCACTGATATGCATAATGTGATATTCATAGCAGGGTAAAACATTGATGTTACACCTGAATTAAACACACCTAGGGCTGCTTTCTGGCATTGGGCCAGCAGGTCTAATCCAGCCTCAACATGTTTTTCAGTCTCTTCCTTTTGGAAGAGAGGACTAGAGGTACAGCCAGACTGTGCACTCAGAGTGGCTGCTGGAAGTGGCTTTCCCTGACCAGATGGACATGTAAGGGTCTCTGCTGCTCTCCCTGTGAGACCCTGCAAAGGGCAGGCCATGCCTCTTCTGTTGCCTGTTTTCTTACAAAAATCACTGTCTACTGAGTCCTTGGCCTTTTATTTTTCTCTCAGCTACCATAGGGATGGTACAGAACATCATCTACACAGGTGGAAATTCCTTGAGGTCTCCTCCTACAATTCACATCTATAGTAATATTAATGCTGACACTTTACACTTGCCAAATCTCTGCTGTGTTACAGTTAAATGTCATTTTTGATGAACAGTGGGTAAGTTTTTTCTCCCTTATTGCATGGGGAACTGCTAAAGAGGGGGTTCCCAATACACTGCTAAGAGAACATGAGGCTCTGAGTGGCTGATTTTTAGTACAGCTCTTGTCTGACATCACACAGCCCTTAGCTGCTGTGTCCTCATCCCCTGCATCGCAGATTCTCTTTGGAAGGAGCCAATGGACTAATTCGGCACGTCAAAGCTAATGTTGCGAAATCCTTGGGTATATCAACGTTTCCAAGCACAGTCATAAATGTCAGCAACTTCAGCGATGGAATGAATTACAGCGAAATTATGGTTTAACCTGTCAGGAAGAGTAGGCTCTGAAATATTGGTAATCTTGCCCGTGTTTTGCGATGTACGTCTTCGGCTGAGGTCACATTGAGAAGTCACTGATGAATGTTTAACAGAATAAATGGTACACAGCCTGGTGCTTCAAAACTCTTCCTTAATTTTTGCTTGTGCTTTGAACATTTATTTATTTTTCCCATTTCTTTTTGCAAGGCTATTCCTGCTGTATGAATGTCCCTATAAAATGCTGCTGTCTTTCAGCATTAATGTCACAGGTACAGGGCTTTGTCTCACTGTGACTGATCCTGTATGTAAGACAACCCAGCTAACCTTGGAAGACCACAAAAAATCTGTTGGTCCTCCCTTTATCAGTGACACCCAATCCATTAATGAGATGCTAATTGAAAGGTCTTCACTTATGGTCTAATTCTGCTCAGTAAGGTCAGGATTAAATGTAAGTGCTTCCTTAACTGAACTCCTCAGGGTTCGTTCCTTTCCTCTGGCAAAAGGACTTGTGAGATGGGATTCAAGCTTGATGTCTTGGATGTGAGGAAGAAGTCCCAGCACTTATTTCTGACAGCTTTTTCTTCCAACAGCTCGAGTCCTTCTTAAGGCCCTTCCAAAGGCTTAAGGGGCCCCTTTGTTCTTGTGCCAGCTCTGTGTGGATGCAAACCATCACCTCAGGACACAAAATTGTTTCGTTTGCCAAGGTGGAAATCTGCTTCTGCTTCAGAAAATGGGGTCTGATTTGTGAGGGCATTTGGGAAAGAATGGGAGGTGCTATCTTTGTGACTCACTCTCTCAGGCAAAATGCAAAGTAGGGTAAAGACTGTATAGCAGCAACAGGGAATAAATAGGTTTCTGTTTTGCGTAGCTGTTATCCAGGGATACAGGGCTAGAGCAAACATATTCAGTGATAAGGCTCCTTTTTTAGTCTCATTGCTGGGTGTAAAAATCACTGCTCTAAGAGTGAGCAGGAAGAATTTGATGTGAAGTGGCCAGAATAAACGAAGATACATGAGCATGGACCAGGGTGGGTTTGTGCTGAAAGGAGCACCTGTAGTTCTTGTGAAAAGAACTACAGGGGAGTCTCTGCAAATCAAGGTACTTTATTTTTTATAGCAAGAAAACAGAAAACCTGCATCACAGCGAAATGAAACTCCCCATGTCTCCCTAGAAATTGTGGTTCACACTCCTCCACAGGTTCTTATTCCCTCGATAGTCTTTGAAGGGTAATGAGGTGATCAGTGGAGGACTCCTTCAGCTATTAGTCTTCCCTGGACTGAGTGATACTGCAGAGAATTAAAGTTCCCAGAAGACAACAGCCATTCCCACGATCTCAATACATTTTATTTCTGTAAGTGGAAGAAAAGCTACAACAGAATTATTCACCCTTCCCCCACTCCCCATAACTTCCTTTATTGCTGCTGTATAAATTAAAGCTTGCAAGGGTTTTTCTCCTGAGCAGACTCTTAGGGCAGGTGCAAAACTCATTAAATGAAAACAAAATGTTCAACCCTTCCCTGTTATTTCCCTCTCCATCTGGCCTGTTAAAAAAAAAATCCTAAAACTGAAATAGAAAAAGGTAGGAGTTTCCTGTTTTGCTCCCTAAAGGGAAAGGCCAAGCTGAGCCCTGGTGCAAACAGTGAGACCATCCACTCAGCCTTCAGCTGGGACTGACCAAGAAAGGAGAAGCGGTCTCAGAAGTGGGTGCAGGGATGCTGAGCGCTGTGCTGGTGCACAATAGGAATCAGGTATGTATCTCCTCTCCAAAGCACAGCCCCAGGCCACTGCTGGGTGCAGAACTACGTGCAGGCAGTGTGTCCACCAGCAGCTTAAGTTGGACATTTAGTGACAGTAGATGCACTCAGACTGGCACCAGCCATGGTGTGATGGAGTGAAATGCCACAGAGATACATCGGCTTCATGGAAACACACAGTAGGTTTGCCTTTGCAGTGATTAAGTGGAGTTGTAAACAATGGAACTGCAGAAAGGCTTTGAAGTGGTAAAATGGCCATGCAATGCCTAATAGAGCCCTTTACCATTTCAAGTTATGAAAACCCAGTATCAATGAAAAATACAGCAAAAACCACAACTTCCTAGAAACTTTAAGTGGACTATACTGGGGTCCATGGGTGCTGAAAACAGCCATATTTCTGAATGGTAACTTGCCAGCAGTGTTGGTAGGGGTTTGGTAATAACACCAGAGCCCACATGGCAGTTTTACTTTGCCCTGGTGTATACTAATGTCTTCATAACTCTCTGTCAGTGAATTGTATTAGCTGCAGTTCAGAGCAATCAGTCTCTTGGGAAGTTACCATTTGACTTTCGCACTTGCCCTTACTAAGTAATACTATAAATCTTTGAATCATCTGGCTGCCTTTGATCTAGCTGCAAGTGTGTTGAATACTTGGTGACTGGAGTGGAGGAAGGAGGGAGAGAAATGCCTCATTGCTGTGCTAAAGTCATTCAGAGTGCCGAAAAAAGAGAGATGGATATGGCTTATCTTCCTAATGAAATTATTTTAGTTTGCAGTGTTGCAATTTGTGTTATCACACTTCGGAGCTGGGGAGGAATAATTATTTTTGTAAGTGCATATTTTCTGGGGAAAAAAAACATGTTTAGTTGTATCTTAAAATAGCTTCAAAATGAGATCTTGTCAATAGCAGAACTCACAGGTTGTTTGTAAATAGCACTTTGATACACAATTATACAAAATATTTAAACAAGGCAGATTTGAGGAGAGACATGCTGCTTGCAGGTGGAGCACCCATGGCAGAATGTGGGGAACCACACCAGATGATAGTGTAGGGTATGCTGAACTTGCAGCATAAAACCCCCGAGTCATGAGCCCAAGTGATTGCAATACAGAAAAAGCACTGGATTTCCCAAGGGTGGGATTTATCTCGTTAAGTTCAGATCTTGCACAGTCATCTAGAGTCCCTTTAGCAGATAACAAACAGACTCAGCTCATTGCATGTCTGCTGGAATGTGGAGCTGACCTTGCTTTTTGTTCCTAGTTATCCGGATGCTGCTGTTTGCACTGCCCCTTCACACAGGCAAAGGGGCACTTTCTCATCCCCCGAACATTTGTTACCTATGTTTTTGTGACATTGTGAAGTGGGAGAACAGACCCAAATCCTGTAACTGGCTTAGCATGGGCTGCATTAGCATTTGTAACAGATATCATCTGGTGGGCAGCTCTCTTGGAGTGGATCAGTCATTACTAAGGAGAAGCACAGCAAGGCGTGCTGTGGAAGGTGCTTTACTGAGAGACAACGTGGTCTGTTGAAGCTACACTGGCCTTTTTACGCCATGTCAATGTCACAGAGACCACATTGCCCTGAAACCTGCTCAGAAAAATGAGAGTGATAACTGTGCCAAGCAATATATTTAAAAAAAAAAAAAGGAAAAGAAGGGCATTGTACTCAATATTTGCAAGGCCATCAGCCACATCCATCAGCAATCACATCTATTAACATGATTACTATTGATAACATACCCTTCACTTCTGAGCTTCCTTAATTTCAGCATTCATGGAACTCAGGTACCAGCTGAAACACTTCTGATTTTTTTCCCCTGAATATTACTAGATGAGATTATTATCAGTGATGAATAATCTTTGGAAAATGCCTTCCTCTGAGAATTTAATTTTGGCATCCTTTTTTGGTAATATTTAATACTCTGACTGTCTGCAAACAAGAGCAGAAATGGGAGAGAAATGCATCCTTGAGCACACATTCAGTGCTCAAATTCAGCTGCAGCACCAGATTTGAATGAGACAGCAAAGCAGGACAATCACCTTTTACTCCTGAATGCTCTTGAGGTCAAAAAGGAGAAAATGCACCATTCAGCTATAGAGACTTCCAGTTTCTGAGGCAATCACTTCTTTTTTGCTGTTATCAGCTACTTGTGTTGCTGTCTGTTATAAAAAATTACTCCCACACCCTTTATATCCTTGTATTGTGCTTGTTTATGCAGTTCTGCTGAGGCACTTATGAAACAGAGGAAGCTTGAAACTAATCTTCCCATAATATTATGCATGACAACATGTGTATGTGTGAATATGTATATATTTTTTCTGGAGGCTGGTATAGTCAGGCATCCCTGGATACATTTATCTATCTCCTAAGAGGAAAAGTGTATCTTACTATAAGAAGAAGTTTATCTATATCTATACCTGTACCTGTACCTATGGCATGGAATCATAGAATGACCTTAGAGATCATCTTGTTCCACCCCTTGTTCCATGGGCAGGGACACCTTCCACTAGACCAGGTTGATCAGAGCTCCATCCAACCTGGCCTTGAACACTTCCAGGGATGGGGCATCCCCAGCTTCTCTGGGCAACCTGTTCTGGTGCCTCACCACTCTTACAGTAAAGAATTTCTTCATAATATCTGATCTAATCCTACTCCACTTCAGTTTGAAGCCTGGTACCGTCACTCTTGTAAAAAGTTCCTCTCTCTGTCTTTCTTGTAGGTTCCCTTCAGGTGCTGGAAGACCTCAATCTTCACTTTTCCAGGCTGAACAATTCCAAATCTCTCAGCCTTTCCCTGTAGGAGGCGTGCTCCATCAACTTGAGAGGGGTGTTCCAATCAACACGGTAGCCCTTCTCTGGACTCACTCTAACAGGTTGATGTCCTTTCTGTGCTGGGTCATATCTCAGATATTCCCATGATATCTATCTATTTCCACAAACACTGAAAAAATATAGAGAAATAAATGTGTGAAATGGACAAACCCCCCCCCCCAATTTATTCCTGGGTTTGAAATGAAATCATATACCAAGGGCTCTGACTTGGCCATGCAAAGCAGCTGCAGGATCTTTGCCCCAGACAGCCTTACATGGGCTCAAGCCTTCTGCAGCTCAGAAAGGCTCAGAGGGAAATTACAAATCCAGTCTATCTCTGTTGTCACAGACATGTCCACAAATGTGAGTTATGCAGTGTAGTTTTCTGGTCACCTGCTCCTAAAATGTATGTTGTACATAGGTCTATGAATACCACAGAAGAAAAAGGGAGGTATGCCTTGTGACTAGCTTTCCAGTCCTTATGGGAAATACTATTTTCTGCTTAAAATATACCAGGATTTTGTGGTCTTGAATTTCTTACGAAAGAGGAAGGCTTTTGATTTTCAGAAGGAGGGTTGATTGGAAACCAAATTTGATTTGCAAATTTTGAGGAAAAATATTGACATTTTATTACATGCCAGGACAAAACTATCCCCTTCCCATTTTTTATGAGCAGTAGGGAAAGCATATTTTGTGAAACACACTTTAACAGTATTTATGCTTTGAGGCAGGTGAGACCCAGCACACTGAAAAAATGTGCTTGGTGAAAACAACAGGCAGGAAATCCAGGTGCCAGACTAGTGAGAATTGTGCAATGAAAGCACTTTTCTCTCCTATAACAGATTCAGAGGTGTAAGTTACAAAAACCACACTGCCTGCTTTCCTCCAATAAGTGGGACTCACCTCTGGGACTGCTCATCTGGATGCTACATGGGACATTTGGAGAGGGGAGCAGTTGCTTTTCTTTGGGAAGGCAGAGAGCAGGTGTTGCAGTGCACTTTCTATCTCCGTGCTTTGGTTAGTTCCCTCTGCCATTAGGAAGTGGTCCCCACTTCCCACATTTGCAGCAGAGCACTCCCACAGTGTAAAACAAGCCAGGGGATACAACCTTCAGGCGAGCTAGCAGGATCAGCTCATCAGCCCAGTGCCAGTGTCTGAAGACAAAATGACAGGAGGAGGTTGCCTGAGAAATACTAATTCCCACTAATAGTTGGGAGCAGAGGCACATGCAACTGTTTGATTTGATGCATTTTCTTTAGTAGTGAAGCAGTTGGATCTGCTCCAGACAGCTTATTCTTGTCTTGTAATAGAGTGAATAAATATCACTCCTTGCTTGTAAGGCCAGGTCCAAGCAGGTGACTTTCCCCTGGGGAAGCTCCATCAACCCCTCTTCAGCTCTACCAAGTTCCTTTGATTAGGCTGAGTGCATTATATAGTAATAACCCTCTCCTGTACTTTGGAAAACCTGTATTAGAACCAGCAAAAGGGGCACCTGGCAGCCTGGATGAATGGATAGCCTAGGTCTGATCACAGCAGCATCATCAAAAAGAGCAGCAGGATATCATGCCTTGGCAAATGCAGTGGCAGGACAAAAGTAAGAGTGAGTGTGTTCAAGGAAGATTAAACATGTCCCCGCAGGTTGTCGCAGCTCAAGCCCTTACATCTGTAGGCACAGACCACATAACTGAGCAGTGGGAGCCATCAATCCCTAAGAGAGAGGCCACCCCCCAGCTTGCCTGGGGCAGCTGCTCCCTTGCACCTGCCCTGGAGCTGCCTCTGCCTCAAAACACCCCTCCAGGGTAGGGCAGCCACTACACTGGGGCACATGCAGCTGTCTCAAAAGACCAGGCATTTCTGAGTGCCCTTTTCCCAAGCTTACACAGAAGTTCAGATGCCCCAGGATGGACATGCTGACCCCTACAGTTCCCAAGCACAACCAGATTGCTCTGGGCTGCTGGCCCTCACATCACTAACTTTTTAAATGAAGAGAAAAATCCTCAGAAATACAGAATTTTTCCTTTAAGGTTCACTTTATCATTCTACAGGAACAGCAGAGATTTTCTCTACAATGAATAGAGAAGCAGGTACCTCTTTCCAGTGCCTACATTGCCTGACAACAGCAAACCACAGCTCTGCTGGAAATAGTTGCATGGAGCAATTTGCACATCCAAGAGTAGGTGGGAGCCAAACCACTGCTGTGGTGGTCTCCTGGGGGTGCAGCATTTTCCTTTAAATCCCTTCAAGCACTCTTGATACCCCTCTGAGGCAGATGCTGAAAGCACTTCACAACCAGCCCAAGGGATGTCCTCCAGCCTTGGCACAAAGCCTGTGACAATCTTGTTTCTCTAACAAGGAAACCCTCTCCAGTAAAGCCTCTGATCTGACAGTGGGGAGTAATACTCATCATTGAGATCCTTTTAAAAAGGATGAAGAGCTTTGGGACTGGATGGGTGCACTTGAAATAAGAAACTTTGGTCCTATTGAGTGCTTACCTTAGGTGTGTTTTTGGTTGCTCAGCTGGGAGGTCCACCCAGCAGTGTCTTGGAGGCAGAACATTTGCAGCCCTTCAGGGAACTTAGGGCTGAGAACCACTGTGCTGACCAACAACACTCATCCCCTTGACAGAGGGCTGCCTTCTCCACCTCAAAGATAATGAAGTGAATGAAAATCTATCTAATTGAGCTTGGTCTGCAAACAGGGCAGGTTGGGGAAGTCTAGATGGTCCCCAGAGCACCAGATGATATTCAGGTCCAGTTCTAATTATTTTTAGAGCAAGTCTCTTCAGTTTAACCACGTAAAAAGCCTCTGAATTATGCCTACAAACCAAATAGGTACCAAAAGGAATTCCTGCTACACTTTTACATGAAAGCTTTCTGCTGCTCATTGCTAAAGGCAATCATCTCTACATCTTTGCAGGACTTGTAGCCTCAAAGATCAAGAATCAAATCTCTTAGTCATATTTTTGTCCCTGAATCCAGTACTCTGCTTTTTACCCTTTACCAGCGAAAGTCTGTAGTTTCAGAATGCAGCTGGCAGCTCCTGTACCTCTCTAGGCTCAGCTCCTTTCTTCTCCTTCCTTTTGTGTGTTTCTTCCAGTTTACCAGCTCCATCAAGTAACTAGATGGTTGCTATGATTATGCTCCATGCTGAGTTAAATACAGATAAAAGTATTAAAGGATTGCTATAGAACAAAACACCCCTCTGGGTAAAAATACAGTAGTTAAATGTGGAAAACCTGTGTCTCTCCATGCAGTCAAAATACAATTTATAGCAGCGAGGTTTCAAAAGTGCTTTAGTTGGGCAAACATAGTGCATACTTTCGTTATGGAAATATATATGGATCACTGTTGCTCTTTGAAATCACACGGGGTCTCTGCTGGAAGATGACTGAAATGAAAATTACTCTGTCTAGGATTTCACGCTGGGCTTTGTTTGCTCTCAAACTGAGGGAGAAGTTAGAGAAATGCTGATGCTAAGGGTACTGGGCTACCTCTGAAAGTCCTCAGCTTTTCTTTGGTGCTTTCTGGCCAAGTGATAGAAGGCAAAGGAAGACAGGCATAGTATTTGCTTCAGGTCCTGCTAAGTTGCCAGACACAGGGTTATAAAGATGTTATTGAGCCCTAAATTCAGGTTGTTTTTTGAAAGTAACATTCATTAATTATGATTTTCTTCTCTCCATGGGATACTTGTACTTGGATTTCTGTTACCATCAACTTTTCAAAAATTAAAAAATTGAAATGTTTAATGCTTTAACACTGTAAGCTTTTAAGGCCCTATTTTTTTTTTTTTTTGGGGGGGGGGAAGAGTTCTTCTGAAAGATGTGCATGGTTTGCAAAAATCTAGTTGGAACATGTGGATTTTGGAAAAACCCCATGTCATTTCCAACTGTTAATGTCCCATCTGCCTCCCTAAGACTCCAGGCCCTCTGCAGTTTCTTATCTCATCTCAGTCTTGATGCAGCTTTTTATATTATTGCCCCTGCAGGGATGAAAACAAGCCCCACTGACAGATAACTACATGCACCACAGACATGCAGCTTCTGGACCAACCTCCCCATCTGTACCTTGGGCCGAGGGCCAGGTGCTGAGAGCTGGGACAAAAAAAAAAAAAAAAAAA